>JAGVVM010019542.1:0-11031 GCA_019149425.1 Psidium friedrichsthalianum
AGTGATCTATCAAGCCCCTTTTTCCGCTCATGCGGGGCCCGCGAATTCTCGATAATCAATTCTATGCTCACATGGTCAGCCCACAATGCTTGTTTCCCATGCTATGATAATTTCCATTTTATCGTCGCAAATTGCGAGTTCACTTTCTAGTTGGGTCCGTTTTCTCCCCATTGATATAGATTCTCATTTCCAAGGTCTAGGCACCTCGAGGCCCATTTTCTACTCATGGACAGCATTATCCAAGCAAGAACAGCCACAAATCAAATCTGCTCAGCGCATCCCATTCCTCAAAATCGTGAGATACACGGATATTCCAAAAATCAGACAATTTTCCCAAACGATCTACCTCGGATCGTGTCCTAGAGCTAGTCCAAGCAATATCTAAATATCCTAATCAAGATTTGGGAGTTGGCTTACCAAACAAAGCTTGACAAGCTGAGCAAAAGGGCTGGACAAGGAACGGCAACCGGCGGCGACACGCGACGGCGACGGTTCACGGATTTAGTCGGGCTGTTCAGGGGCAAGACCGACACAAAAACGAACTAGAAATCATGGATTTGATATGAAAATGAGATCTAGGGGCAGCCGGGGTCGACATATATCAATTAGAACCAAACAGAAATTCGGCACCCAGAAAACAGTTTCGTCGACTGATACGAGAAAATACATTTGAAGGGTCAAACGACCTTGGATCGAGGCGATTCAAGTTGGATTAGAACCATAAGACATTGAACTACAACATATCCAAAAATTGCGAGAATCCAACTTACAAATTTTCGTCAGCGAGCGATCAAAGTCTGCATCCAGAATTTGGAGCCAAATGAGAGAGGGGGAGAAAAGAAGGAATGTGTCCACCGTGAGAGAAAAAGAAAGAGGGATCGTGAATCTGCTGCAAATGGAAGAAGAAGAGAGAAAAAGTCAAATGTTCTACTCAAAATAATATTTTTTTATTCAAAATATCTCAAAATATTAATTAAATAATAAAAATATCTAGATATTATTCATGAAAGTGACATAAAGCTTGGTCAAACTTGGTCAAACGTGGTCAACATGGTCAAAGGTAGTCAAAACTTGGAGAGCAAGTTTGACTAGTCAATCCTCAAAATTCGTGCCAATTTGGGACTGATTGGGACTGAACCGGTGCTCTTTAAGCTCAATCGCGAAGGGAAAATGACTCGAGATGATCTCGGAAAATTTTTCTGACTTCGCTAAAATTCATCTCACACCCTAGCCACTGAATCTAGGGCAAATCGGGGACTCGACAGAAATTTCCAATTTTTTGTCTTCCTTCTCGGCACTCCGAGTCCAAACTATCAATTTCCGAACCTCTCTCGTCAATATCCAAATTTAGCAACTGCAACGCTCTTGAAAATCGATTGTCCTATTCGGAACTCAATTTGTGGCAAATTCATAGATAGCAGCTATAATGAAATTCTCAAACTAACGGGTGGCTATTAGGAGTACGCGTATCAATCAATTGGTCCACGTACTTATTTCCTAGATAGCCTTTCCCTTTTGGTCAGTTATCTCGAAGTGATCAGTTTCGAGTGGAATTCATTAATAGTGCATCCATGACATACCATTCTATATTCAAGTCCCAAACAGGGGTCGAAATTCAGAATGTGACATGGTTGGTGCTGGGAAGTCATTCGGCTGAGGGGATAAGGACACATAAATGTCATAATTTTCGTACGACTCTCACTTTGAGTCCCAAAACTTTTTTTTTCGAGTACTTGATTACCATAACTTATGTACGGCACTCACTTAAGTGCCATAACTTTTTTTTTTCTGATTACATCAGTTTCATATAACTTTTTATTTGATCACTTGAGTACCATAATTTTTTAAAAACGTTCACCACAAGTGCTATGCCACGTCAAATTTACGGCACTTGGGTGAACATTTTTAAAAAAAAATTGACATTTAAGTGATTTAAAAATTATGGCACTCAAGCGAACATTTTTTTTAGAAATTATAGCACTCATGTAGTCCAAAAAAAGTTATAGCACTCAAGTGAGCACCCTACAAAAGTTATTAAACTTATGCTGTACTTATCGCTTCGGCCGAGACATATCTTATGCTCACTACAAGGCTTGCTTAGATGCCGATATCAACATTAGTGGCACCAATGGAGAGGTGAACCAGGCCAGGTAACATTTGACCTCCATCTTGCCTGTTTCTCCAAAAAAGGGCGAAAAAAAACAAACACATAACCGTTGCCATAATCACTGGCATGAATCAAGTGGGACAAACTGTGGGAATTGATGCGGGAGAAGATCTATGTTGTTCGAGATACATTTTTGATTTGAAACTTCAATTACTTGCTGAAGAAATGCATTGACAGTAAATAGAATAAGTGCATCAAACGTGTTCTACGGTATTCAAATACTTGATTGTTTATGTTGCTTATATAACAAAGAATAACTGAGCAAACTGGTGTTGCTTTATGTTAAATCCGAACCTGATGGAGATAACTAACTTCACTATCACCATTTACGCAATATATTACCCCAAAGTTGATAAAAACGTTCTCTTCGCTACAAGGAGCACATTGAAAGATTTTAAGAGTGGATTCCCCATCTTTGCTGCAATACGAAAAGCATGAGAGAAGAGGGAGAGGATTGAAGTGATAAAGAAGACAATTCTGAATCTCCCCACAAGGAGCAATTAGTGCCCATGGAAAGTTTTTGGGAAATTTCGTCAAGAATAGGATGAACAATAGAATCAGACTCCTCCAAAATAAAATAGAATCTCAAGCGAGATTATTGAGAATTATAATAATCGCGCAATCACACGCAGGTATAGTGGGGTTAGCCCTACTTGCCTATTTCTTTATTTTGAAAGACTATATTAGCCTTCTAACTAATAAAGAGACATGCGCTCTTCTTTTCATTCTATATGGGATGGAAAAGGCAACTTTATGTTTGTTTTTGCAAACAAAATTCAACAAAAGTTAGGTGTCCAAGCTGCGACTCAGTCTCCTTTACATTGGTTTCGTCCTGCATTTGCAAGTAGTTACACCGTTTTGGGCATTTGAGTTCGACATTAGCCTTTAGTGTCATGGACATCTTCCTATCTTTGTATTTTCAGGTATTCGACATTTCATCTTAATTCATCCAAATTCCTGCGTCCTAATATGCTGAACTCATTCAATTTGGCATGTCAACTTTCTTTTGATTAAAAGGCAGCTTGACTCTTGATTCAGTAAACATGAGATGCACGAGTCAATTTCCTCTCTTTCAAGTCTTATTAAGAGAACTTTGGGAAGTTAAACAGAACGTAATTCTCGGGATCGCCCAAGTTTGTCCATGCAAGCTGGCAAGCTCTTTTTATTTGAAAGGTAAAGAAATGTCGTCATTGACATGGAAAGTGCAGTACAAACATAGAAACAGCAATTTGGCAGTGCCTACCATTTTGCAAGTTACTCAGGTTCTTTTTCTTTCCATCTCCTCATACGTATTCAACCGTCTTATTCAATTGAACGAATAATTAACAATGATACTAATGCTAACTAATCGATCATGTCATATCTAGCAGATAGCAAAATTCAAGAAGCGGGTCTCTTGACATATATGGATGAGAAGACATGCCGGTTGGACTTCTTCAACGATTCCTGATCCAGTTAAGGGAAATCTTCAAATTTTCTGCAATTAATAGATTCATAAATTTGCTGGTAAATTCCAATAAAGTTGAGAGAAAAAAAGTATGACGGGTAACTCGAATGTTGTCACCGCACTCCCGAAAGGAACCCCGAGGAGGTTGATGGTACCGCCAAGCTAGCGAGAACGCAAGGCATCATTCGCACCTGGTGTGGACTGTCCCATCGTTATTAGTCACAACTTGGTTTACTCAATCAATTAAGAAATTTATTTTTACTTTTGGATTCACACTAACTATGTCACGCCCCGAACCCGGCGAGCCACACGACATCCCTATTACCTGTACGATCGATTGGATAACAAGAACGACGGCCCAGGATACTCGTCGTTGTCCAAACGATCTCAGAGTTCCTTAGGCAACGGAAACGAGCTCCTTCAACTTCATGCACAGAAAGGGATAGATAGAGAGACCAACCAATCTGATTTACATCAAACCACTCCTTATATTACATCATATTTATATACATCGGTTGGGCGACATCAAATATGCACAAACCAAAATTCATGTCGTCCTTTGACATCTTATAGCTCGACCTTTAACAAAAAAGGCTTAGGTCGGCAATTTCTATCTTCGACTACAAGCAAACCATACAAATTTCTACAAAAGGGCTTCAACTCCAACTGTGCTCATCAAGCATCCGCCCCACCATCCGATCCAAGAAAAAGCTGAGTTTCCGACTCAATATCCAACTCGATCCTCTACCTTACTAGGATCGTATTCACTGCGGCGGTCTGGGGTCTGAAAAATGGGGAAATCACCCATGAGAACTAATCTCAGCAAGTTCGCCCAAAATCCCTCTCAGGATACCAAATATCCCTAGACCCAACTCCAGTAAGCAATCACAAAGTAATCACAAACACGTGTACCCAAACAATATCACATGCAGAGGATAGCAATCAATAGTTTACTTGCCCTCATGGGCAAGAATACAAATAAAAAAGTCTCAATTTCAGATAGCAAGTTCAAATGCATGTGTATGCCATTTTTCAGTCTCAACTCTTGCCTCATTAATCCTTAGGACCCGCGTAATGAAAACCGCCTCAGGTCCGTACTCAACCCGCGTAGTAATACCGCCTCAGGTTGGTACCCGTGCCTCAGCCCGCGTAATAGTACCGCCTCAGACTGGCACCCGTGCCTCGACCCGCGTAATGGTACCGCCTCAGGTCGGCACCCTCATTTCTTCATCAATTACCCCGCGTAATGGTACCGCCTCAGGGTTTCATTTCTCACAACATTATCTGCCGTGCCACCATTATGAGACACCATTCTCATCAAGCAATTCCAATTTCGTTCGATAAATCAAACGGCATAATCAGGCAGATAATTCAAATGTAATGTCATCAAATGACTCATACACAATTCAAGCCAAGCAGTTCGAATATATAATCTCGACTCAATAAAGCATCTAAGCCGATCATTCTTGGCTAGCAAACGCAATTGCATCAGAGATTAGCTATCCTGTCCTTTCTCACTTTGAACCGTCAAATTGGGCCCACGACATCACGTGAACCTTTCTAAGCTCACAAGGACGGTCCTCAAATCTCATCACCAGTACCGTTCAAAACTTCTAAAGTGTCGCAGTTGACACCCTCACTTCCGAATTGGGTCCATTTGATCCCCGATTGGTCAAATTTCTCATTTCTCAAGCTCCAGACACCACGGGGCCCACAATCGCACTCAAGGACAGAATTATTTATTCAGAAACAGCCACAATTCAAGTGCGTCCAGCGCACTATAAGTCTCAACAGCCACTATATACACAAATATCTCAAAGTCAGTCAATTTTCCTCAAGCGATCTACCCCGTATCGCGTCCTAGAGTTAATCCAGGCAATATCTGACATCCTACACGAGATTAAGGATGCGACTTACCAAAAGAAAGCTTGATAAGCCAAGGAAACGGGGCTGTACAGAGGTTGTGAACAACATCAATCAAGACTGGCGGCGACGCACGGCGGCGCGTGGAAGAGGATGGCCAAACAGCGAGAACCGGGGCTGTACAAGGGCTGAACCGACACCAAAATGAACTAGAAATCACATATTTGACATGGAAATGAGATCCAAGGGCAGCCGGGGTCGACATATATCAATTAGAATCAAAACAGAAATTCGGCACCCAGAAAACAGTTTCGTCGACTGATACGAGAAAATACATTTGAAGGGTCAAACGACCTCGGATTGAGGCGATTCAAGTGGGGTTAGAACCGTAAGACATTGAACTACAACATACCCAAAAATCGCGACGATCCAACGGTCGGATTTCCGTCGGCATCCAGTTGAATTTGCTGCAGAAAGCTGGGCCGCGGGAGAGAGAGGGAGAAAATCCGAAAATCTAGAGAGAGAGAGAGAGAGAGAAGAGAGAATGTTCTGAAAATAATGGAGGAGAGAGAGAGTGCTTTGACCATAAATATCCTAAGGATAATTATTGAAAATCACTATTCACTGAAAGCGACATAACGCTGAACGAATTGACTGATTTTTGGACTATCAGTGAATTTTCGGACTGATAAAGCTTGGGCCTCAATTATTTTCGGTCAAAGCTGGTCAAATTGGTCAAAAAGATGATCGACGAGATATTTCTCGAAATTCGTGAAATTTCAGGACCGGGTGGGACTCAATCGGTGCTGATTTGGCTCAATCGCAATCGGAAAATAACTCCAGATTTCGCCGTAAAATTTTTATAGCCTCTCTAAAATATTCTTACCCTCATGCCATGGATTCTAGCTCAAACTAGAGGCAAGATAGAAATTTCCCATTTTGCCCCTTTTTCACTGGGCATTCCGAGACCCATCTGCTCATTTTCGCCTTTCTAGGCAAGGTCCAAATTCACAACTGTGACACTCATGAAAATCGATTGTCCTATTCCGGAGCTTAATTCGTGGCCTCATTCATAAGACGACAGCTTTAAATAAATTCTCAGACTAACGGGTGGCTTTTAGGAGTCACGCGTATCGACCATTTGGTCCACGTGCTTATATTCCTAGTTAGCCTTTCCCCTTTGGTTAGTCATCTCAGAGTGGCCAGCTCCAAGCGAGATTCATTTATAGCGCCTCTATGAAATAACCATTCTGTATTCGAATTCCAGAAAAAGGATCGAAACTCAGGATGTCACAAACTAATTGGGCCAGCCAAGAGCCAAATGAAACATGGGATGATATCTTACTTCCTATGCAACCTGATATTTAAATCCGTAGACTTGTTTACACTAGTTTATCTAACTAGTGACATTTGATATCTTACTTGATTGATTATCAACTAAGTGTCACATGCGGTCTTTTGTCAAGTTATGAGTTCTAAAGTACGGATCCATTAAGTGTCCATGCAATGATTATATTGATTTTGATCCCAGAGTGCACTCAAGTAATTAAATGCAATATAAAGAGATAAACACAAAGCATAAAGAATGTATCAAAGATAAGTAAGAATCATGTTAGTGGAAGAACAGACCGCATACCTAGAGATGGATAGACATTAACCAAAAATATTTAATAAGTAGAGTGATTTAGTGGAAGAACCCTCAATACCGTAGGAGCTGTGAAACGAAGAACTACCCGAAGAGATACAAAACAAAAAGATTAAATCTAGAAAACTCATCCAGTCAAAAATATGCAACTTTCTGCTCCTAGGGTTCTTCTTACATAGTGAATTACACGAAATAGGTTAATTGGCAAAAAAAAAAATTCCCTTTTTAATCCGGAAAGACTTTTAGCTATATCAAAATCCTATCTTAATATCAACAATCCTGACTAATTATAGTTGCCGCTCCATGCGTTGTATCAATAGCTATGGGTACGATACAAAGTAGAGGTGATCAATCGACAGTCGTAGGCCTGGCCCGGCTCTTATGTCGGGCATAATTTGTTACCCAAATCGAGTTAATTTATCTGAGCTTTATTGTGATCTTATGATCTTCTTCAAAGGTGACAAGGTTTCTTATCTATAAAGGTCAAATCTCCTTTGACAGTTTCAAGAAATTTCTGTGTTTAAGCTTAATCCTCAGAAGCGATGTTTTGTTAAACATCAACAAAACCTTATTTATTTAAACTAATCTTATTTGGAAATCACTTTTACAATATTTCGGCCTGAAACAAGTAAAATTTCCAGTACCTAATTTACATATCTTTTTTAAAAAAATTATATAGGAATAATAATTTAAATTTAACAATGTTTTTGCATTTTGAAAAACACAAAACAAACAAGCGCTAAGAAAGTTCAGCCATTATGGTCATTTGTGAAACCAGGACTATGTATATAAACATATCTATCGATGATGGGAAAGCTAGGTACTGTGCAACTTAATGGTTGAATCGCAGTACCACTAAACTCCATCATTTCTCACCTTTCATTTAATCTAGAGAAAAAGCCACAAAAAATATCAAGCTATATTCATGGTGACACATTTACCCTAATCATACAAAAAACTACAAACTTATATCTATGTAACATATTCACTGATCTGTTAAGATTCCGTCAATGAGCACCGTTGATGACTAAAAATAATCATTGTTGACATGGCACCGATGTAGCTTAAGTGAAGTAAAAACAACGTCGTTTTGATTGCAAAATCATTGACAAAATATTGAAAGAGAGCAAATGTGTCTTAGCGATATAAATTTATGATTTTTTATGTTGGGGAGACCATACAATATGAAAGATATAGCTATTTCAATTTTCAACCTTTTAAATAACTTTTCGAGATTCCTTGGAAGATCAAATGATTTTCGATATTTTAGGTTGTGATTTGAACATTTCACATTAGGAGGGTAATAGACAAATTCAAGATTCACATGCTGTCCTCATCTAATTTAGGTCCAATCCCAATTCATTAACTAAAGTTTCCTTAAAAATTATGTAACTTTAGATTCAATTTCATTTTACTCTGAGCTTTTTTTCATCTAAAATAAAACTTCAATTTTTACTTTATTCCTAAATCTTTCAATGCATCCAAGAATCGCCATTGATTTTTTCAAGATTATGAATATCAAGAGGCCACTATTGTTCCATACAAAGGTGAAGATATTGATGAAGAAACAATTATGTTGGTGGACGTCCAAATAGACTTGAGGTTGATAATTTTAGAGAAACTAGTAGGGATTTTTGGACTCCTGGGCATATGGACACTACAGCGAAAGTTTGAATATTTCCTTTATAAGAAAGTTTAGGACATAATTAAGATTAGACCTAAAGTTTGAAATTTTTAAAGAACGGGATCTTCTATCCTTTCTTGTAAGCCAATCACAAGATTGATGGGGACAAGCCATTTTACAGATGGCTTGAATCTTGTCCTTGGCAAAATAATGCTTAGGAGCATCGAATTCCCATTCACCTGCCTAGTGTTATATATTTATATATGTGAAATCAATCAATCTTGTGGGCCAATCACAAGATTGATGGGAACAAGCCATTTTAAAGATGGCAAGAATATTGTTCTTGACAAATTAACGCTAAGTAGCATCTAATTCCCACTCACCTGCCTAGTGGTGGCAAGATCAAAAGATTGATGGGAAAACAAATCGTTTTCCAGATGGCATGAAGCTTGTTCTTGACAACACTAAGTGGCATCTAATTCCCACTCACCTGCCTAGACAATGACCTCCATCAATCAATGTATACATGCGCATGTATGTAGAACGAAGCCTTGGGGGAAAAAAACGAAGTGTTTGTACATGGAGACACAATTTGCTTTCACAACTAGGTCCTATTCCCCGTTGCTCCTGGGCCTCAGAAACTGTCAAGATAAAAATTATCTCCGAAATAAATATCAATGTCACACTAGCATTTTCATTGCTCCTGCAAGCACACTCGACCATTAAACACTAGAAGAACCAAAAGTCTTTAGACATCCCAAGTGCCATATGCATTATTGACAGCTCAATACCCAAGAAAACTCAACTTTAGCATACATCTCAATTATATCTAAAATCTTTTTATCTCATACAATACCTAACTTTTATTTTTGTCCCAATTTTACAGCCATTAGCTCTTCACTCATAATCACCATTAACTAATCCTACTTGATATTTCCATGTTGTTAATAAATTACACCTTAGCAAAAATTACCATGAAAAAAACCTCAACTTTCCTTTTGTTGTCTGCTTTTCTTGCACATTGCCGGGAGATACAGAGCCACTCAAGATGACTCATTTCAATGTGGAAATCTGATTATTTGGACAAACGATTTCAAATCTCATCTCTAAAATTTGATGTTTCGAATTTCGAATACTCATTTGTAAGTTTGGGAAGAAAATTCGAGCCACCCAAGATAATTATGGTGACTATGAACGGAAGGCTGAGGATGGTAGAATTAGGACAAAAATAAGAGTCGGGAGTTTTTGTGACATTCTGAAATTCGACCCTTTTTCCGGAATTTGAATACATAATGGTTACTTCATGAAGGCGCTATAGATGAATCTCACTTGGAGCTGGCCACTCTAAGATGACTAACCGAAGGGGAAAGGCTAACTAGGAATATAAGCACGTGGACCAAATGGTCGATACGCGTGACTCCTAACAGCCACCCGTTAGTCTGAGAATTTGTTTAAAGTTGTCATCTTATGAATGAGACCACGAATTGAGTTCCGGAATAGGACAATCGACTCTCAGGAGTGTCACAGTTGTGAATTTGGACCTTACCTAAAAGGCGAAAAATGGGCAGATGGATCTCGGAAATGTCTAGTGAAAAAGGGCAAAATTAGAAATTTCTATCTTGCCCCTGGTTTGAGCTAGAATCCATGGCATGAAGGTAAGAATATTTTTAGAGAGACTAGAAAAATTTTACGGCGAAATCTGGAGTTACTTTCCGATCGCGATTGAGCCAAATCAGCACCGATTGAGTCCCACCCGGTCCTGAAATTTCACGAATTTTGAGAAATGTCTCGTCGATCATCTTTTTGACCAATATGACCAGCTTTGACCGAAAATAATTGAGGCCCAAGCTTTATCAGTTCAAATTTCACTGATAGTCCAAAAATCAGTCAATTCGTTCAGCGTTATGTCGCGTTCGGTGAATAGTCACCGCCAATAATTATCCTTAAGATAATTATGGGTCAACCACTCTCTCTCTCCTCCATTATTTCAGCAGACTCTCTCTCTCTTCTCTCTCTCTTCTCTCTCTCTAAATTCGGATTTCTCTTCCTCTCCCTGCTGAATTACAGTTTTCTGGACTCAACTTCAATCGGCCGCCGACGGAAATCCGACCGTTGGATCGTCGCGATTTTCGGATATGTTGTAGTTCAATGTCTTGTGGTTCTATTCCAACTTGAATCACTTCGATCGGAGGTCGTTTGGCCTTCCCAAATTTGCTTTGACATTTCGGTCGACGAATCTGTTTTTGATTTCCAGATTTTGGATTTTGGTTCCCGTTGATATATAA
>JAGVVM010019546.1:0-10313 GCA_019149425.1 Psidium friedrichsthalianum
AAGTATTTTTATAAGATATTCAGAACACTCAAAAGGATATGTGTTCATAGGCGAGCAAGAAAGTGGAAGTGTAACTGAGTTTGAATCTCGAGATATCACATTCTTAGAGAATGATTTTCCGAAAAAGGGTGAAATAGGTGAAGACTATTCCCTATTTGAGACACTGGATCAAGATAATATGATAGTTGGATATAATGATCCAAGTGGGAGCAATGTGAGAAGTGGGGAGTTAAGTACTAATCAGTCTCAATTGCAACCACTTGATGAGTCGATGCCGCTATCTGATCCCAGTGGGAGCGTAATAGAGAATGAAGTACCTAGGGTACAATCTTCTCCACGACGAACAAGTCACAAAAGCATTCCTCGTCGACGCTTCGAGATCGAAGGGGAAGCTTTCATGATCGCTCCACAAGATGAAGATGAGCCAAGGAATGTCAATGAGGCTTTATCTTGCCCTGATAAGGAAATGTGGATGAAAGCAATGGAAGAAGAAATGGAGTCAATGAGATCGAACCAAGTTGGGAACTAGTTGATCTTCTAAAAGGACGCAGAGCCATTGGGAACAAGTGGGTTCTCAAAATAAACGTAAGATTGATGGCTCGATTGAGAGATATAAGGCTCGCATTGTGGCGAAGGGGTATAATCAACAGGAAGGAATTGACTATGAAGATACATTTTCTCTTGTTGTAAGATTCACCTCTGTTCGTCTTATTCTGGCAATAGTGGCCAACTTGGATCTTGAATTGCATCAAATGGATGTAAAGACTGCTTTTCTCAATGGAGAATTAGAAGAAGAAATTTACATGGAACAACCCGTTGGGTTTGTCACTAAAGGCCAAGAACATAAAGTATGTCGACTTTTGAGATCGATATATGGCCTCAAGCAGTCTTCAAGACAATGGTATATACGCTTTCATAATGCTATAATAGCATATGATTTTGAGATGATTCATGAGGATAATTGCGTATATGTCAAAAGATCCAAAGGTCATTTTGTGATCTTATCATTATATGTTGATGATATACTTATTGCTGGAAGCAATATGGAGTTTGTCAAGACAGTCAAAAGTTGGCTATCTTCTAATTTCGAAATGAAAGACATGGGTGAAGCTACGTACATTCTTGGAGTTAAGATCTCGAGAGATCGTTCGAAAAGGTTGTTATCTCTTTCACAAGAGACATACATAAATAAAGTCCTTGAGCGATTTCGTATGCAAGATAGTAAACCCATTGATACTCCTATTGCAAAAGGTGAAAGTCTGAGCCGCAGAATGTGTCCCAAGACTCCACAAGAGCAAGAACGAATGAAAAACGTTCCTTATGCAAGTGCCGTTGGAAGCTTAATGTACGTTATGATGTGTACAAGACCTGATATTTGTTACGCAGTTGGAATGGTAAGTAGATACCAATCCAACTCAGGTCAAGCACATTGGGTTGCTGTCAAGAGAATCATGAGGTATCTGAAAGCTACTGCTGATTATGCGTTGAGTTATCAAGGAAGTGATCTGCATTTTGAGGGCTACACTGATGCTGATTGGGGAGGAGATTTAGATGAGAGAAAATCTACCTCTGGAAATGTGTTCTTACTGAATAATGGCGCCATATCATGGAGCAGTAAGAAACAGAATTGCATAGCCTTATCTACCATGGAAGCCGAGTTCGTGGCTTTGTCAGCAGCAGCGCAGGAGGGTGTCTGGCTTAAGAGATTTTTGGAACATTTAGGTGTTACTGGCGAGGCTGCAAATCCAGTTTTGGTATACTGTGATAGCCAAGCAGCGATAGCTTACACCAAAGATCCCAAGTTCCATTGTAAGACCAAACACATAGACATTAAGTATAACTACGTTAAGGATGTAGTTGCACGAAAGGATGTGAACGTACAGTATATATCTACGCATAGAATGTTAGCAGATCCGCTGACGAAACCGATTCCTAGAGATGTTTTTCATAGTCATGTGAAATCTCTTGGATTGCGTAGAATGTGATATACTGGATATTGTAATTTCCTGATAGTTCACTATTAATGAAGTTTGAGATTATTGCCTATGAATTTTTTTATAATATTTATGGATGTTAAAGCTTGGTGCTTTATGTTGAGAAGGTATGTCGGACAGATAGGAGATTGGCCCACTCACACGGGTAATCGCCTCTATTTGCTGCGTGATAAATAGAGATGAGACAATTTTAAGTTCATTATCTAGGTGATAATTGAGAGCTCGAACTTAGAATATAAATGTCGCCTTAACATGATGTTAAGATGAGGACTTAATATTCATTATGTCCGAAAGTGAAATAACCCACATGTTTCACTTTATCTGTCTTCATTGCCAGATGTGAGTTCTGATAGATACTTTTGAGTAAAGTAGTTACGTGAACTCAGGTTAGACATTGAGTGTGTCTAGACTATCATCTGTACGGTATTAAGATACTTAGACATACGCTCCACAAGGAAGGAGAGAATACCGTAATACGTATTTCATATTACGTATGCAGAAATTCGACCAATGAGAGTTGGCAAAAGTTTAAGATCTCAACTTTATAAGCTGTGTGAGACTCTCGAGGATAAGTGTTCCTCAATTGGTGCCCTCACGACTCTTCATTATTCTCGAGATTTCTATTTAGCGTTCGCTATCTTAGAGTGTTGCCTATGGTCATGAGATTGATTCGATCTAAAGGGACATTTCTAGAAAAGCGAGCTGATCTGAGATTGAGAGATTTAATGAATGAGGAAGATCGATTTAGAGTTTTTCGTCACATTATAGATTTATATTCACAGACCGGTCAGTTATGATTATTTTGTGTAATCATAATTGTGAATATAACGCATTATACTTAAAAGAGATCAAGAGAGGGATATGTGAATGTGACTAATCGATCTAGGGTACAGCATAGAAAAATCTACTGATGATCATGTTCAATGTTGAGCTGCTATATACTCTTAACAGATGTATAGCAACGAGCTCTCAATGTATGCTGGTCGCACGGATTATTTGCCAATATGAAACTTGCAGAGAAGAGGGTATTATGTATAACCTATATTGTACAAGTGAGAGTTATTAGTCTCTGTGGACAAGTGAGAGTTGTTTGCCCTGCATGGGCGAGTGGGAGATGTTGGAACATAGTGTTATTGTGTGTCGCACATACGGGCAATCACAACCCAAATTGTGGAATAACTGCCAAGGCAGTTACTTTTTGAACGTGAGAGAAAAACTCACGTCAGTTTTTTAATGAAACACAACTTCTCTCAAAAACGAATACGACACATCAGACTCTCTCTTGAACTTGAGAACGCTTGGACAATCGATTCTCGCAAGGCCGTCGTTGGAGGCTCTTAATCTATGGACAACGGGTACGTTCCCTCGTGTGATCGTGCTTCGATCGGTGATACAAGTTAGTGATCCTTGGACATGTTTTCGCATGTTTTTCCGCAAGTTTGTTGTTTCGATTAGGAATTCGTTTCCTTCAGGAGTGAAGAAGTGCTTGGCAATAGCTTCTTAGCATCCAAAATTGTTTTTCTTCATTCATGTGACCATTGTTATCTGTTGACACCTAAATTTGGCTATTTATTTAATCATTTATTGCATAGAAATTAAGGGACTAACTTTAGTCCCTAGCAAAATATTTAAATAATTTTTCATATAGGTTAGTTTAATATTTGTATATATCACATTTGCATATAATCAGACCAGCAGCAAGAAGGGACTTGAAACAAATACGCGAATTGGCCCTAAACTAAAAGCAGAATTCGGCCAAAATGGGGGTGATTATGCCAAAAATTACTTGTAGCTTAATTCAGCCCATTAAAGTTAATTGATTAAAAGGGATTTTTAGTTAAAGCTTCATTAATTAGAATGAGCCCATAATTAAGCTTAAAAAGAACAAATAAGCCCACAATAGCCCACTCAATGGGCTGGCCGGCCATTTAAGGACCAAATTGAACACAAATCTATTCCCCAAGGATGAAATTGCAAATATCCCAAACTTAGTGGACTATTTCATAATGATCAGAAGTAGCTGTGAAAACCCAGGAAAGTTTATTTAAGCGTGCTTAAGCGTCAGAATTAAAGGTCGGCAAGTTATTATTCATAATACGTAGAGATAAATATGCGAGATTGAGAGAGAAAACGGAGAAAAGAAGTTCTCCACCGAGACTCCCTCTCGGCCGTTTAAAGGTCGCGCCTTTTATCGTTTCACCGACCATCCCTAACGACGACCTCTGCCAGCGCTGCTGCTTCCTGATGCCTACGAGCTCCACCCACGTGGCACCATACTTCGCTACGTCTAGAGGTGTCAAATGGGGGGTTGGGTCGGGTTGGGTCGGGTCGAATATGGTCCGACCCATATTGACCCGTCTAACCCATTTTGACCCATATTCAATGACCCATACCCGACCCAACCCGCAACCAACCCATACCCGACCTGACCCATTTTGACCCATATGCCAAATCACACTAATATTTTAAGAAAAATTATATAACTAATTTAACCTATTTTATTTTGCTTTCATTTTTTCTTTCATTTTTCTCTAGCCACGGCGAGCGGCGGCGGTCGGCGGCGACGGGTCGCCACTGATGGTTGCTGCGGCCGGTCGCCGCGGCCGGCCGGAGGTGGCCTCGGCCGGTCTCCGCGGCCGGCCGGCAGTGGCCGAGGCCGGTCTCCGCGGCCGGCCGGAGGTGGCCTCGGCCGGTCTCCGCGGCCGGCCGGAGGTGGCCTCGGCCGGTCTCCGCGGCCGGCCGGCGGTGGCCTCGGCCGGTCGCCGCGGCCGGCCGGATGTGGCCGAGGCCGGTCTCCTCGGCCGGCCGGAGGTGGCCTCGGCCGGTCGCCTCGGCCGGCCGGAGGTGGCCTCGGCCGGTCGCCGCGGCCGGCCTCAGGTCGCTTTGGCCGGTCTCCGCGGCCGGCCGGAGGTGGCCTCGGCCGGTCTCCGAGGCCGGCCGGAGGTGGCCTCGGCCGGTCTCCGCGGCCGGCCGGAGGTGGCCTAGGCCGGTCGCCGCGGCCGGCCGGCGGTGGCCTCGGTCGGTCGCGAGGCCGGCCGGAGGTGGCCTCGGCCGGTCGCCGCAGCCGGCCGTCGGTCGCCAAGGCCGGTCTCCTCGGCCGATCCCGCGGCAGGCCTTCGGTCGCTTCGGCCGGTCGCCGCGGCCGGCCGGAGGTGGCCTCGGCCGGTCTCCGCGGCCGGCCGGCGGTGGCCGAGGCCGAAGCGACCGAAGGCCTGCCGCGGGATCGGCCGAGGAGACCGGCCTTGGCGACCGACGGCCGGCTGCGGCGACCGGCCGAGGCCACCTCCGGCCGGCCTCGGCGACCGACCGAGGCCACCGCCGGCCGGCCGCGGCGACCGGCCTAGGCCACCTCGGCCGGCCGCGGAGACCGGCCGAGGCCACCTCCGGCCGGCCTCGGAGACCGGCCGAGGCCACCTCCGGCCGGCCGCGGAGACCGGCCAAAGCGACCTGAGGCCGGCCGCGGCGACCGGCCGAGGCCACCTCCGGCCGGCCGAGGCGACCGGCCGAGGCCACCTCCGGCCGGCCGAGGAGACGGCCTCGGCCACATCCGGCCGGCCGCGGCGACCGGCCGAGGCCACCGCCGGCCGGCCGCGGAGACCGGCCGAGGCCACCTCCGGCCGGCCGCGGAGACGGCCGAGGCCACCTCCGGCCGGCCGCGGAGACCGGCCTCGGCCACTGCCGGCCGGCCGCGGAGACCGGCCGAGGCCACCTCCGGCCGGCCGCGGCGACGGCCGCAGCAACCATCAGTGGCGACCCGTCGCCGCCGACCGCCGCCGCTCGCCGTGGCTAGAGAAAAATGAAAGAAAAAATGAAAGCAAAATAAAATAGGTTAAATTAGTTATATAATTTTTCTTAAAATATTAGTGTGATTTGGCAATATGGGTCAAAATGGGTCAGGTCGGGTATGGGTGGTTGCGGGTTGGGTCGGGTATGGGTCATTGAATATGGGTCAAAATGGGTTAGACGGGTCAATATGGGTCGGACCATATTCGACCCGACCCAAACCCGACCCAACCCACCCATTTGACACCTCTAGACGTAGCGAAGTATGGTGCCACGTGGGTGGAGCTCGTAGGCATCAGGAAGCAGCAGCGCTGGCAGAGGTCGTCGTTAGGGATGGTCGGTGAAACGATAAAAGGCGCGACCTTTAAACGGCCGAGAGGGAGTCTCGGTGGAGAACTTCTTTTCTCCGTTTTCTCTCTCAATCTCGCATATTTATCTCTACGTATTATGAATAATAACTTGCCGACCTTTAATTCTGACGCTTAAGCACGCTTAAATAAACTTTCCTGGGTTTTCACAGCTACTTCTGATCATTTATGAAATAGTCCACTAAGTTTGGGATATTTGCAATTTCATCCTTGGGGAATAGATTTGTGTTCAATTTGGTCCTTAAATGGCCGGCCAGCCCATTGAGTGGGCTATTGTGGGCTTATTTGTTCTTTTTAAGCTTAATTATGGGCTCATTCTAATTAATGAAGCTTTAACTAAAAATCCCTTTTAATCAATTAACTTTAATGGGCTGAATTAAGCTACAAGTAATTTTTGGCATAATCACCCCCATTTTGGCCGAATTCTGCTTTTAGTTTAGGGCCAATTCGCGTATTTGTTTCAAGTCCCTTCTTGCTGCTGGTCTGATTATATGCAAATGTGATATATACAAATAATTAAACTAACCTATATGAAAAATTATTTAAATATTTGCTAGGGACTAAAGTTAGTCCCTTAATTTCTATGCAATAAATGATTAAATAAATAGCCAAATTTAGGTGTCAACAGATAACAATGGTCACATGAAATGAAGAAAAACAATTTGGATGCTAAGAAGCTATGCCAAGCACTTCTTCACTCCTGAAGGAAACGAATTCCTAATCGAAACAACAAACTTGCGGAAAAAACATGCGAAAACATGTCCAAGGATCACTAACTTATATCACCGATCGAAGCACGATCACACGAGGGAACGTACCCGTTGTCCATAGATTAAGAGCCTCCAACGACGGCCTTGCGAGAATCGATTGTCCAAGCGTTCTCAAGTTCAAGAGAGAGTCTGATGTGTCGTTATTCGTTTTTGAGAGAAGTTGTGTTTCATTAAAAAACTGACGTGAGTTTTTCTCTCACGTTCAAAAAGTAACTGCCTTGGCAGTTATTCCACAATTTGGGTTGTGATTGCCCGTATGTGCGACACACAATAACACTATGTTCCAACATCTCCCACTCGCCCATGCAGGGCAAACAACTCTCACTTGTCCACAGATGACTAATAACTCTCACTTGTACAATATAGGTTATACATAATACCCTCTTCTCTGCAAGTTTCATATTGGCAAATAATCCGTGCGACCAGCATACATTGAGAGCTCGTTGCTATACATCTGTTAAGAGTATATAGCAGCTTAACATTGAACATGATCATCAGTAGATTTTCTATGCTGTACCCTAGATCGATTAGTCACATTCACATATCCCTCTCTTGATCTCTTTTAAGTATAATGCGTTATATTCACAATTATGATTACACAAAATAATCATAACTGACCGGTCTGTGAATATAAATCTATAATGTGACGAAAAACTCTAAATCGATCTTCCTCATTCATTAAATCTCTCAATCTCAGATCAGCTCGCTTTTCTAGAAATGTCCCTTTAGATCGAATCAATCTCATGACCATAGGCAACACTCTAAGATAGCGAACGCTAAATAGAAATCTCGAGAATAATGAAGAGTCGTGAGGGCACCAATTGAGGAACACTTATCCTCAAGAGTCTCACACAGCTTATAAAGTTGAGATCTTAAACTTTTGCCAACTCTCATTGGTCGAATTTCTGCATACGTAATATGAAATACGTATTACGGTATTCTCTCCTTCCTGTGGAGTGTATGTCTAAGTATCTTAATACCGTACAGATGATAGTCTAGACACACTCAATGTCTAACCTGAGTTCACGTAACTACGTTACTCAAAAGTATCTATCAAAACTCACATCTGGCAATGAAGACAGATAAAGTGAAACATGTGGGTTATTTCACTTTCGGACATAATGAATATTAAGTCCTCATCTTAACATCATGTTAAGGCGACATTTATATTCTAAGTTCGAGCTCTCAATTATCACTTAGATAATGAACTTAAAATTGTCTCATCTCTATTTATCACGCAGCAAATAGAGGCGATTACCCGTGTGAGTGGGCCAATCTCCTATCTGTCCGACATACCTTCTCAACATAAAGCACCAAGCTTTAACATCCATAAATATTATAAAAAAAAATTCATAGGCAATAATCTCAAACTTCATTAATAGTGAACTATCAGGGAAATTACAATATCCAGTATATCACATTCTACGCAATCCAAGAGATTTCACATGACTATGAAAAACATCTCTAGGAATCGGTTTCGTCAGCGGATCTGCTAACATTCTATGCGTAGATATATAATATACGTTCACATCCTTTCGTGCAACTACATCCTTAACGTAGTTATACTTAATGTCTATGTGTTTGGTCTTACAATGGAACTTGGGATCTTTGGTGTAAGCTATCGCTGCTTGGCTATCACAGTATACCAAAATTGGATTTGCAGCCTCGCCAGTAACACCTAAATGTTCCAAAAATCTCTTAAGCCAGACACCCTCCTGCGCTGCTGCTGACAAAGCCACGAACTCGGCTTCCATGGTAGATAAGGCTATGCAATTCTGTTTCTTACTGCTCCATGATATGGCGCCATTATTCAGTAAGAACACATTTCCAGAGGTAGATTTTCTCTCATCTAAATCTCCTCCCCAATCAGCATCAGTGTAGCCCTCAAAATGCAGATCACTTCCTTGATAACTCAACGCATAATCAGCAGTAGCTTTCAGATACCTCATGATTCTCTTGACAGCAACCCAATGTGCTTGACCTGAGTTGGATTGGTATCTACTTACCATTCCAACTGCGTAATAAATATCAGGTCTTGTACACATCATAGCGTACATTAAGCTTCCAACGGCACTTGCATAAGGAACGTTTTTCATTTTCTTGCTCTTGTGGAGTCTTAGGACACATTCTGCGGCTCAGACTTTCACCTTTTGCAATAGGAGTATCAATGGGTTTACTATCTTGCATACGAAATCGCTCAAGGACTTTATTTATGTATGTCTCTTGTGAAAGAGATAACAACCTTTTCGAACGATCTCTCGAGATCTTAACTCCAAGAATGTACGTAGCTTCACCCATGTCTTTCATTTCGAAATTAGAAGATAGCAACTTTTGACTGTCTTGACAAACTCCATATTGCTTCCAGCAATAAGTATATCATCAACATATAATGATAAGATCACAAAATGACCTTTGGATCTTTTGACATATACGTAACTATCCTCATGAATCATCTCAAAATCATATGCTATTATAGCATTATGAAAGCGTATATACCATTGTCTTGAAGACTGCTTGAGGCCATATATCGATCTCAAAAGTCGACATACTTTATGTTCTTGGCCTTTAGTGACAAACCCAACGGGTTGTTCCATGTAAATTTCTTCTTCTAATTCTCCATTGAGAAAAGCAGTCTTTATATCCATTTGATGCAATTCAAGATCCAAGTTGGCCACTATTGCCAGAATAAGACGAACAGAGGTGAATCTTACAACAAGAGAAAATGTATCTTCATAGTCAATTCCTTCCTGTTGATTATACCCCTTCGCCACAATGCGAGCCTTATATCTCTCAATCGAGCCATCAATCTTACGTTTTATTTTGAGAACCCACTTGTTCCCAATGGCTCTGCGTCCTTTTAGAAGATCAACTAGTTCCCAAACTTGGTTCGATCTCATTGACTCCATTTCTTCTTCCATTGCTTTCATCCACATTTCCTTATCAGGGCAAGATAAAGCATCATTGACATTCCTTGGCTCATCTTCATCTTGTGGAGCGATCATGAAAGCTTCCCCTTCGATCTCGAAGCGTCGACGAGGAATGCTTTTGTGACTTGTTCGTCGTGGAGAAGATTGTACCCTAGGTACTTCATTCTCTATTACGCTCCCACTGGGATCAGATAGCGGCATCGACTCATCAAGTGGTTGCAATTGAGACTGATTAGTACTTAACTCCCCACTTCTCACATTGCTCCCACTTGGATCATTATATCCAACTATCATATTATCTTGATCCAGTGTCTCAAATAGGGAATAGTCTTCACCTATTTCACCCTTTTCGGAAAAATCATTCTCTAAGAATGTGATATCTCGAGATTCAAACTCAGTTACACTTCCACTTTCTTGCTCGCCTATGAACACATATCCTTTTGAGTGTTCTGAATATCTTATAAAATACTC
>JAGVVM010019548.1:0-30687 GCA_019149425.1 Psidium friedrichsthalianum
TTCTCTCCTCCTCTATCTTCTCTAATTTCCTCTTTGCTTCTTCTCCTCTCTCCCTCCTCTTATCATTACTCTCTTCTCTTACTCGTTACTCCCCTTCCCCTCATCTTAGCTCGATATCCCTTCCTTATACCCCTTTCCCCCTCCCCCCCCGTCTTCCTTCCCCCTGCCCCCCCCTTTTTCCCCCCCTCACGTGTACCCCCCCCAAAAATGTTGCATCGCCTCATGTGCTGCCTCATTTGAAGTACCTCTTCACATGCATAGACTTCAATATAAGGAAAAGAAGAGATTTTGACTGTTATGTGCCTGATCAGTACATCTCCTTAGTTGAAAAGAAAGTAGAGTTTGTGAGTATGATATTAGTGTTAGCGGACTAATTTAGTATTTTCTTGAAACTATTATGACGAATCTTATTTAGTCGTTGGTGTGATTTCCCCCGCATCTTTGATTACTAGGCAACAGACATAATGAACCAAACTTCAAGTACAATGATCTATCACTGTAGTGGATTTTACTTAGTAAGTTGTAGTTAATAGCATATCATAATGAAACAAATTGAGTATCATTTTCTATTTATCGAAATTTTTCGTCTTTAAAGAAAGACAATTTGGTTTAGCATATAATCAAGTCTTAGAATATATGTCGGGAAATATTTGATTTGATTTGATTTGCGGTGATTACCATGTACCTTGTGCTTTAGTCATTGAATTTGATTAAAAAGAGAGCTAATCTGCACTTTGTAGCGATTATATTATGCATTTTCGAAATTGATAGAAACTCATTCCTTAGAAATCGCAGCGGAAGATCAAGCCCAGAATAGTGTGATACATTGATCGGAAGTTACGTCACATGATTTGGAGCGTACCTTTTGGTTTTCACATATTAAGAGTCGCCTTGCAGATTCGAGAAACCTTGGAGTATCGTTGTTCTGTTGTTCGCTTCGTTGACAAGAGAAAAAAAAAAACTGACGATCGTTCTATTGGAGAGATTATCGTTCTTCATGAAAAGATACATATCTTTTCAATATATTTCAAAAAACCGACGATAACTGCTCAGCGGCGGTTATCTTTAGTGGGCATGGGGTGTGGTTCCCTACATGGGCGTCCACGCTAAACCCATGCACCCCAACATCTCCCACTCGCACATGTAGGTAAAACAGCTCCCACTTGCCCACGGAGGACTAACAACTCCCGCTCACCCACGGAGGGTTAAACATGATTCTCTCTTCTCTGCAAAGTTCATATTGACAAATAATCCGTGCGACCAGCATACATTGAGAGCTCGTTGCTATACATCTGTTAGGAGTATATAGCAGCTCAACATTGGACATGATCATCAGTAGATTTTGTATGCTGTACCCTAGATCGATTAGTCACATTCACATATCCCTCTCTTGATCTCTTTTAAGTATGATGTGTTATATTCACAATTATGATTACACAAAATAATCATAACTGACCGGTCTGTGAATATAAATCTATAATGTGACGTAAAACTCCAAATCGATCTTCCTCTTCCATTAAATCTCTCAATCTCAATCTAGCTCGCTTTTCTAGAAATGTCCCTTTAGATCGAATCAATCTCATGACCATAGGCAACACTCTAAGATAGCGAACGCTAAATAGAAATCTCGAGAATAATGAAGAGTCGTGAGGGCACCAATTGAGGAACACTTATCCTCGAGAGTCTCACACAGCTTATAAAGTTGAGATCTTAAACTTTTGCCAACTCTCATTGGTCGAATTTCTGCATACGTAATATGAAATACGTATTACGGTATTTCTCTCCTTCCCTGTGGAGCGTATGTCTAATCATCTTAATACCGTACAGATGATAGTCTAGACACACTCAATGTCTAACCTGAGTTCACGTAACTACTTTACTCAAAAGTATCCATCAGAACTCACATCTGGCAATGAAGACAATAAAGTGAAACATGTGGGTTATTTCACTTTCGGACATAATGAATATTAAGTCCTCATCTTAACATCATGTTAAGGCGACATTTATATTCTAAGTTCGAGCTCTCAATTATCACCTAGATAATGAACTTAAAATTGTCTCATCTCTATTTATCACGCAGCAAATAGAGGCGATTACCCGTGTGAGTGGCCAATCTCTTATCTGTCCGACATACCTTCTCAACATAAAGCACCAAGCTTTAACATCCATAAATATTAAAAAAAATTCATAGGCAATAATCTCAAACTTCATTAATAGTGAACAATCAGGGAAATTACAATATCCAGTATATCACATTCTACGCAATCCAAGAGATTTCACATGACTATGAAAAACATCTCTAGGAATCTTTTTCGTCAGCGGATCTGCTAACATTCTATGCGTAGATATATACTGTACGTTCACATCTTTTCGTGCAACTACATCCTTAACGTAGTTATACTTAATGTCTATGTGTTTGGTCTTACAATGGAACTTGGGATCTTTGGTGTAAGCTATCGCTGCTTGGCTATCACAGTATACCAAAACTGGATTTGCAGCCTCGCCAGTAACACCTAAATGTTCCAAAAATCTCTTAAGCCAGACACCCTCCTGCGCTGCTGCTGACAAAGCCACGAACTCGGCTTCCATGGTAGATAAGGCTATGCAATTCTGTTTCTTACTGCTCCATGATATGGCGCCATTATTCAGTAAGAACACATTTCCAGAGGTAGATTTTCTCTCATCTAAATCTCCTCCCCAATCAGCATCAGTGTAGCCCTCAAAATGCAGATCACTTCCTTGATAACTCAACGCATAGTCAGCAGTAGCTTTCAGATACCTCATGATTCTCTTGACAGCAGCCCAATGTGCTTGACCTGGATTGGATTGGTATCTACTCACCAATCCAACTGCATAACAAATATCAGGTCTAGTACACATCGTAGCGTACATTAAGCTTCCAACGGCACTCGCATAAGGAACACTTTTCATTCTTTCTTGCTCTTGTGGAGTCTTAGGACACATTCTGCGGCTCAGACCTTCACCTTTTGCAATAGGAGTATCAATGGGTCTACAGTCTTGCATACGAAATCGTTCAAGGACTTTATTTATGTATGTCTCTTGTGAAAGAGATAACAACCTTTTCGAACGATCTCTCGAGATCTTAACTCCAAGAATGTACGTAGCTTCACCCATGTCTTTCATTTCGAAATTAGAAGATAGCCAACTTTTGACTGTCTTGACAAACTCCATATTGCTTCCAGCAATAAGTATATCATCAACGTATAATGATAAGATCACAAAATGACCTTTGGATCTTTTGACATATACGCAATTATCTTCATGAATCATCTCAAAATCATATGCCATTACGGCATTATGAAAGCGTATATACCATTGTCTTGAAGACTGCTTGAGGCCATATATCGATCTCAAAAGTCGACATACTTTATGTTCTTGGCCTTTAGTGACAAACCCAACGGGTTGTTCCATGTAAATTTCTTCTTCTAATTCTCCATTGAGAAAAGCAGTCTTTACATCCATTTGATGCAATTCAAGATCCAAGTTGGCCACTATTGCCAGAATAAGGCGAATAGAGGTGAATCTTACAACAGGAGAAAATGTATCTTCATAGTCAATTCCTTCCTGTTGATTATACCCCTTCGCCACAAGGCGAGCCTTATGTCTCTCAATCGAGCCATCAGCCTTACGCTTATTTTGAGAACCCACTTGTTCCCAATGGCTCTGCGTCCTTTTGGAAGATCAACCAGTTCCAAACTTGGTTCGATCTCATTGACTCCATTTCTTCTTCCATTGCTTTCATCCACATTTCCTTATCAGGGCAAGATAAAGCCTCATTGACATTCCTTGGCTCATCTTCATCTTGTGGAGCGATCATGAAAGCTTCCCCTTCGATCTCAAAGCGTCGACGAGGAATGCTTTTGCGACTTGTTCGTCGTGAAGAAGATTGTACCCTAGGTACTTCATTCTCTATTACGCTCCCACTGGGATCAGATAGCGGCATCGACTCATCAAGTGGTTGCAATTGAGACTGATTAGTACTTAACTCCCCACTTCTCACATTGCTCCCACTTGGATCATTATATCCAACTATCCTATTATCTTGATCCAGTGTCTCAAATAGGGAATAGTCTTCACCTATTTCACCCTTTTTCGGAAAATCATTCTCTAAGAATGTGACATCTCGAGATTCAAACTCAGTTACACTTCCATTTTCTTGCTCGCCTATGAACACATATCCTTTTGAGTGTTCTGAGTATCTTATAAAAATACTCTTTTTGCCTCTTGGACCTAATTTTCCATATTTATGAGAGGTCTCATGAGTATAGGCAGCACAACCCCAAGGTCTAAGAAAACTTAAATCTGGTTTTCGACCTGTCCATAACTCATATGGGGTGGAAGAAACTGACTTTGTAGGCACACGATTAAGTACATAGACGGCAGTCAACAAAGCATCACCCCAAAAGGTGATAGGCAAATTAGCCTGTGCCATCATGGACCTAACCATTTCCATTAGGGTTCTGTTCCTTCTCTCTGCAACACCATTTTGCTGCGGAGTATATGGGATAGACAACTGTCTTTCTATTCCTTTTCATCACATAAATTTCTGAACTCATCAGATAAGTATTCTCGACCTCGATCGGATCTCAACACTTTGATTTTCTTATCTAATTGATTTTCCACTAAGGTCATAAATTTCTGAAAACAATCTAATGCTTCAGATTTATGAGAGATCAAATAGACATATCCAAATCGAGTAAAATCATCTATAAAAGTGATGAAGTAAACAGCCCCATGCCTTGCCCTAACATTCATAGGACCACAGATGTCAGTATGGATTAATTGCAATGGGAATTCAGCCCTTGTTCCTTTTCCAAATGGCTTTCGAGTTGTTTTTCCCACGAGGCAATGCTCACAAGTAGACAATTCAACTTTCTCAATATTGCCCATTAAGCCCTCTTTGGCTAATCTATTCATACGTGTTGACCAATATGGCCAAGTCTTGCATGCCATATGTTCACATCATTATCACTAGAATGAGTAGATGTAAACAGGAATAACAAACATTCACATTGTGTTTTCAACATCCAACACAATAAAGCCATCCACAAAATAACCTGATCCGTAGAAAGTTGTACCTAACAACAAATCCACACCATTGTCATGAAAATTCATACAAAAACCAAGCTTAACCAAAACCAACACAGAGACAAGATTTCGACGAATCTCTGGAGCATATAGAACATCATGTAGGAACAAAGTGCGACCACCTCGCATGATAAGTTGGCATGTGCCAACTCCTTTAACTTCAACTCTTGAATTATTCCCTACATAAATCCACCTAGCTCCATGTGGAATTCGTCGAAATTCCACAAAGGTATTCCTATCTCTGGCTACATGGTCTGTGGCCCCTGAGTCTACAGTCCACAAAGGATGAGATTCGGTTAGAAATATAGAACTTGAAACGTAACTAATACTTTCAAGTGTTTTAAGGGTTTCTACCTTCTTCGGCTCGCTACAGTCACGAGCGAAGTGACCCTTCTTGCCACAGTTATAACATTTCATTCTAGAAATGTTCTTCTTGAAGGGACGTTTCCCTTTGCCATGCTTCTCAAATTTCGGTTTCTTGTCAGATGGTCCGCTCCTTTACCTTTCCCTTCTTAAAACCTCCAGAATGCTTGCGCTTGGAGCTCGAAGCTCCATGTGAACTAGTGCCAGCAAAATAGACATCAGTCTGTATCTTATTTGCCAGAAGGCGATCCTCCTCTAGCTCAAGGTGGCGCATTGCATCCTCAAAGGTCTTAACATTCTCGTTGTGGGTCAGGTTGACTTTCATGTGCTCCCAACTGTGGGGCAAAGAGCGGATCACTGCCTGCACCTGCTGCTCATCAGATAATGTGTGACCTGCATCCTTCAGCTCACTTATCATGTTCGACATGCGCCTCAAATGCTGCTTCATATTATGCCCATGTGGCATCTTGTATGTGTCGAACCTGATGGTGAGCTGCCTTAGTTTGGTGACAGATGTCTGCCCAAACCTAACCTTCAATGCATCCCACATATCTTTCGCATTTTCATGCTGTCTAAACTCACGCATGATATCATTATCCATACTGCTCAGCAACGTAATGCGAGCAGTGGAATTCTTCTTCTTCCAAGCAGCGAAGGCCTCCTTATATCCCCTCCTGTGCTGCGCAGTGGTTCCATCTTCTGGTTCTATCATGACCAGGTTAAGGGCTTCTAATGCCTCAAGCTCTTCTAGCACATACTGGATTTTCATATTCCAGATCTCATAATTGTCACCATTCAGCTTCTCGCCCTTATTGAGCTCAGCCACAATGTTCTTCGAGGCGGTTGCCATTGTATCTGAATTTGAGGTGTTTTAGACATATTGCACGAATTAATATTGCCTAATATTTATGGATTCTATTTACACTAACTGATTATATTAATGCATAATCTCACGTAAGGACTTAAAGTCGAAAGTTCACTAAGTTCCCAATCATCGTCTAAGGATCCTCATTTGAAATTATCATTAATGTAATCATTTAGGTAAAATTGAGTTCTTTGAAAAATTACTAAAACATTCTAGAACTCCCCACTCAAAAACGTATAATACTAAAGTATTATAAACGAAATTCACATTTCATTCATAACTAAATACTTCATGAAATATGTACAAACGATATGAATGGAAATGACATAAAATTTGCATTAAATAGATAAAAAGGTCAACATGGTTCAAGACATAAAATAAAATAAAAACTACAAAAAAACTAAATATAAACAGTTATACCATCTTTCTTTAGTAAGACTATGAACCCATGTAACTCCATTGTACAAGGAAGGGAACTCCTGAGGTCTTCAGGAGGGTTTGCAACCAAATCAGGTACCCAAATAGGTATTGTTGGAAAACCCTTCAGAAATTCTTGGTTTGACGCCAAGGCGCATTCTGTCTGCGCCAAGACCCATTCATTCCAAGCGACGACGTCTTCGTCGCCCCAATCCTTAAAAACTCTCTCAAGAAATGAAGCACAAAGTCTTGTATTTGATGTGATCGAGCCAAATGCGATGCATCATCCCATGCCATTCCTCAGCATGGTGTTCCTAGTGCATAAAAGGCATTTTCAGCATTCATTTCTTGCCCCTTCCATATGATCTCTTGGATCATATCATTGACCGTCTTCACATGAGGTATAATATCACTATTATTATCCCATCTGTAAGTACACAACTCCTCAATTTTCCTATTACGTTCTGCCTTAGCTGAGGTGTACCTCTCCTCATAGGTTGTTTGCATTTTACTCCTGTGCCATCCTGTACTAGGTCCTGGTCTTGCTGACATGTTCCTGCAACGAATGCGGAACAAAGTGGATTACTAAAATCCTTCATTTAAGCAATAATTACGAACATATCGTAACAAAAAAAAATGCTAATTAAATGTCATGCAAATCCTAAAGATAGCCTTTTTTTTTTTTGGTCAACGGTCAAAGTCAATGGTCAACGGTCAAGGTCAAAGTCAATGGTCAACAGTCAAGGTCAATGAGCTAAAGGCCCTGCGCGGCCTGGGCATTGACCTAGTCGCGGCCTGGTCGTGGCCCGCGAGGCCCTGGGCCGCGACCTAGCGCGGCCGGGTCGTGGGCCGGCGCAGATCCGGTCTTGGCCGGGTCGTGGGCCGTTCGCGACTGGTCCTGGCGGTCGCGACCTGTCAATGGCCGCGCGGTGACCTCGGATTCAAAACCGCCATTCTTTATTTTTTTTTTTGAAAAACGCCGCCGGAGACCACGGCTTCCGGCGGCCACCACGGCCACATCCGACCTCCGTTCGACGCATAATATATCAAAATTCTCGTATCGACGAGCACTTTGATTCTATCAAGAAATAATCAAAAAATATTTTCATCTAGGGCACGAAATCTTGATGAACAGTAATGCAAAAAAAAAATTGCCCGACACCGTTTTCAATTTCGACGAAGAAATTCAATGCAAATCAAACACACGCATTCAGGAATCAACAACTCTACGCTCTGATACCAATGAGGAAACTCATTCCTAAGAAATCGCAGCGGAAGATCAAGCCCAGAATAGTTGAAACACTGATCGAATCGTCACAAGATTGGAGCGTACCTTTTGGTTTTCACAGATTAAGAGTCGGCCTTCAGATTACGAGAACCCTGGAGTATCGTCCTTCTTGTTGTTCTTTAGTTGACAGAAAAAAAAACTGACGATCGTTCCTATTTAGAGATTACGTTCTTCATGAAAAGATAATATCTTTTCAATATATTTCAAAAACCAACGATAAATTTGCGGTGGTTATCTTTAGTGGGCATGGGGTGTGGTTCCCTAAATGGGCGTCCATCTAAACCCCATGCATTTTCAGAAACGAATGGCGCTATAGTAATCTGTTTTAGCCAGCATTAAAATAATAAAAAAAATATTGTAATCCAGGGGTCCATGCTCTCTGCCAATCCTGATCAAATAACCAAATATTGTAATCCAGGGATCCAAGCTCTCTGCCAACTCTCAAACTCTCTTCTCTCTCTGACTCGCGAGCTTCTCCCTCACTGCCCCGCGACCTCGACGGCTCTGTCTGCGGGTCCGTTGCCGCCAGCCGCCGATGAGCGCAAGGCTGCTTCGGTGGTGGCGGGGCCGTGTAGGTGTGCAGGTAGCTCGTGGGGCTCACGATGTTCAAGTGCCTGTGCGACATGACCTTCTTTGGATCCCACGGTACCCGAAGCGGCACGGGTGCATCTTCGACTTCAAGACGACGGGGAGGGAGTAGATCTCGAAGGGCAATTCCCTCGTGGTGGCCAAGAAGCTCGAGAAAATATGAAGGAGGATCCATTCGATTCCGTTTATGGCTTTGCCGGCATTGCATATACTTCATGTCGGATGGCTCTCGGATGGCGGAGCTTTAAAAATCTGCCTAAATGGACTCCAAAAAGCAAACAATGTTGACATGGCGTCCACGTGGATTGAGTGAAATAGGTACGATACTGTTTTGGCTGAAAAATTATTTAACAAAAACTTAGAGGGAGTGTGGGAATGAGCTGTAAATTGTGTATGAGTTGTAATTTCCTTTATTAGAGTTATTGCCTTATTAGGGGTTTTCCTTCTTCTGTGTATATGTATTTATATTTCTAGGTCATTGTAATGGATATGAGAGGAATATACAGAAAATTGAGGAACAATTTTTTCCTCTAAACTCTCTATCTCAACAGGAAGGTAAATGTATTGTATAATTACAAGTTTGAAAACTTTTATGTCATGAGGAAAAGTTTAAAATAAACGTGTTACGATGGGTATAGTTTGAGGTTTTTGATTTCAAAGAAAAAAAGTTCAAGATAAATGTGTTACAGTAGGCGTAGTTATGATTTTTGTGGCTCTTTCTCTTACCTGAAATTTTTTTTGTGCTTTTGAGATTTTTATTACTCACTGGTGAATAATTTCATAAAACTTTTTAGGGTAATTGGATTGGTGAAGCTATTTTAACTAAGCAGATGGAATCATTGGAAAAACTTTGCTTTCAACGAGAAAGACCATGTAAGTCTAGACAATGCCCACCAGGTGTTTGGCTAAATCCCCGTGCCGATTTTTGGTGCGGGTCTTTTAGCACTTTGACTGAAAATCACCGACTCTTGGGGTGAAGAAACCAGCTTGACCGATCATCCGCAACTATGTTCGTTTTGGCCACTTAGGATTAACTATTTGTCCATTTGACTTTGTTTTTGTTATGCAACAAAAAATGGTACATTAGTGACAAAAAAAAAAAAGCCCGCCAAACAAATTACTAAGATTAATGTCTCGAATTCACGCGTGATTGATAAAAAATTGGAACATGATTTTTGATTTATGGATGGCTCGAGACCCTAATATTAACCCAAAGTAAACTCGTTTCATGATCTACGGATGGCCCGGATCAGACTTTCATCACCACCTTCACACCCCCATCCATAACTTCACCCTTGAGCATCTTTGCTAACTCAATGAGCCCAATCTATGGAGCCGTTCATTCTTCAAAGACAACAATTTAAAGAGGAAAATTGCTAAAAATGAATCTGGGTCGAGTCAGGTATGAGTCACTAAAGTTGTACGGCATGGAAAGGAATCGTAATGGGTTAAACGGTATGGGCCAACTTGAGCCGGATCATTTTTGACCCAACTGGACCCATTTATTTGATGGGTCTAATATGGACACAATGGTTCTTAGAACAGACAAAGAAAATACTTCGAATTTAAAAAAAAAAAAATCTCACCACTGAATTTCACTGGATAATTATGAGAAAAAACCTGCCAATTGATTCTGGTTATGTATAGAAGACCTACGAGGAGACTAGTAGAGACAAAATGGGCAAAGGGCATGGACACCGTCACAAGTTTTTTGATAAAAGGAGTTTTAAACCTATGCTTGTTACGTGTAAGGGGGAAAGCCTTTGGCTCCTTTCAGTTTTTTTTCACTTTAAAAAGCCAAACGGGCTTCCCTCGTTCCCGTCTCTCCACATCACTACTTCCCTTCTTGCATTTTGCACTTCCTTTTGCTACATATAATTGCAATTGATTAGTTATTCTATTTGTAAACCGTGTTGCAAATGCAGATGATGCAATCAAGATAACTGCTTCCATTGGTCAGTTTTGTCTTCTTTCTGCTGCGGGATCTTTTGATTTTTCTTATCAATGAATAGATGGTCGATTTGTTACGATGTACAATTTTCAACTCGATCGATCATTCCACTCTAGAGAATCGTGCACGAAAGAGGTGCCGGATGAAGAGCTAGACAAGATCATCCATCTGTCGGTTCACAGCACAGACCAAATGGTGTCATCCTTCCCGATGAAGTACGCAGCCACGACAAGCATTCTGCCGAGCCAGTTGAGGCACAAATGGTCTTCTTTGATGACCAATGCATCGATGGAGATTCTTCTCATCAGCCATCGCCTATCAACGATTGCTTGGTGCAGATAAGTGACAATGTCCTCTCGCTTGCCAATTAGAGAGGTTCAAGCTCTCTTAACGAAGATTTTCACGGATGTGACCGATACTCACCGCTGGATTCTTCATCTATCCAGTGTGTCTGTAAAAGAACTTGTCCTTAATGTCTGGAACAGGAGGTATTATGGCACTCCTTCGCTTATTCTAGACGAAACTAACTCTGAAGAAGCTCGGTGGCAAGATAATAAGCTCCAGAATTGAAGAAGATATTGACATTATCATTGGCATCAGACAAATTTCAAATCACCCCCTAAACATGCGAAATTGCCCCGGCAAACGAAACATTACACAGATTGACCCTAGTTTCAATAGGCAACAGAGATGAGAAAAAGGGGTGAGCTTTACCGCTGCCATGCGTTTGTTTTCCGGAATACTCAAGATTTGGAAAAAAAATTTCTTGCAAAATAACCTCTCGTCCTTATAAGAATGAACGAATTAAGGATATTTTCATCACCCACATAAATTGCTAGGAATAATTTTTTATTGACAATGAAAACATTTTCCATTGATTAAAACTTTCAGTTCAACTGCTATTATTTTTTTGACAAAAAAAAAACTGCTATAACTTCAAAACGAACCAAACTCCATATAATAAAATAAATCATCAGAACAAAGACATGTGTCACATACTCAAAAAATAATTATATTACTTCTTCAAATCAAATCGATGGTCGATCACCGATTCCATCTTCGGTAATGAGCACATACAGCCATCTTCATCTGTTGCTACGGCTTTGCTTTTGGGCGGTGCGTGCCTAAGTTCAGCGTCCTCAACATCATTGCCATGTAGAATAAAATTGTTTCACTCTCACTTTCAGAGTTGTTATCCATTTAGATGTTTGGATCTAGTTGTTTAGATTTTCTTATTAGATATTCTACAATCGTGGTGTAGGTTAGTTACGGTCTAAAATCTCGGTTGTTCAACGTGCCATCATGAGTTACTTCTATAGTACCATGGATTTTAGGGTTTTTCGAGTTGGTCAAAAAGAAAAGAAATTTGATGAGGATAGAATGATTTCGAAGATTTCAATTTTTATTTGTTCCCTTGTCTTTAAAAAAATTACGTTAGGATAAGGGATGACTTCTTTCAGTTTTGAGTAGTTATCCATACAAACATTTAAGATTTACTAGGTTCTATCTCTTTATAAATTTCCTACTTAAAAGAGAATTTCGTTAAGTTCTTCCAATTTGCTCTTGTTTCATCCGTTTCTACCGTGTCATCATCGTGGGACATTCCGGAGTATTGCAGATGGAGGAGGAGATAGTGACGCAAGGGGTGGGACAAGATCAGCCAGTTACCAGAGGATGTAAAGGACCAAATCCTGCTGCGCTTGCCGATCACGGACTTGGTGAGGACTAGTATCTTGTCGAGAAAGTGGAGGGACAAATGGTACTCTGCTCCACGACTTGAGTTTGATGATCAACGCATGAGGGCTGTCAGGGAAACTTTATGTCAACAGGACTTGGTGAAGATAATTGACAGAGTCCTCTTGCTTCATACTGGCCCAATAGAGACGTTCATGCTCTCCCTCAAGAAATTTTCGGCCCCGAGTGACATTGACTTCTGGATTCTTCGTCTGTCCAGAGTCTCCATCAAACGAATTGTGCTCTACATCTATAGGGGGCATAAATACAAGATTCCCACCTCCTTCGTCATTGCCAGGACTTGATTTGTCTGAAACTCCTTGGTTGTTCAGTGAAAATCCCATCTTCCTTTGAAGGATTCAAGAACTTGACTGCTTTGTGTCTTTGTCGGGTCGAGCTGTCTCCTTGCGGACTCGAGGCTATGATATCTCGCTGCCCCCTACTAAAGTATTTGAATTTGAAGAATCTAGAGGGATTGCACGAGTTAATCTCGAAGCAGCTCGCAACCTTCAGTCGCTTGTCATTGGAGGAGCTTATCTGGAAGTCACCTTCGGTGTTGTGAACCGTTTGAGGTCGGTCACGGTAGGTTTCGATCGCAATATCGAAAATGGACACGGACCCGGCAACGCCAACTTGAGCAATTTGCCAATTTCTTTGGAAGTATTCCCAATATTCAGTTTCTCCAGGTCCAAGTTACTCATTGAAGGTACGTTTTAAGCGCCTGGATTCTGAAATTCGTTAGGACTTTGTTGACTGTAATATTATGGACGAAATTGTCTTTCTATTACTAAATTGCGGGAATCTATTGAGGCTGGCTTATTTGTGCAGTATTTGGCTCTTGGAAATGTTCCACGGACTCTACCTCATGTACTTGTTCACTTGAAGCACCTCTTCACATGCATCGACTTCACTAGTAAGGAGGAGGTTTCGACTGTTATGAGTCTGATCAGAAAGTCTCCTCGGTTGAAAAAAGTTGAGTTTCAAGTGAGTATGGCGACTGACATTATTGTTTAGCGCACTGATTTAGTATTTTTTTGAAACCATTATCACAAAACTTGTTGAGTTGGTGTGATTTTCCCCTCCTTTTTGATTACATGGCAATAAACAAACAAGTACAATGATCTTTCACTCTAGCCCAAGTAGATTTTGCTTAGTAAGTTGTGTTATACGTATGATAATGCATCACATTGAGCATCACTTTCAATTTTTAGCAAAATTTTTCACCATTCAAAGAAAGATGGGTGGGTCTGAGAAAGCGATGCTTCCTTTGTATCAAGTTTAGAATGTTGGATATAAATTCATTTGATTTGCTTTAGGTGATTACCACGTTACTTGGTGCTTTTAATCATTGAATTTGATGAAAAAGAGAGCTAATCTGTACTATATATAATGATTATATTATGCATTTCCGGAATGAAGACGGTATAGTAATCAGTTTCAATAAAAAAAAAAAAAAAAACATAGAGCTGTAAGCTCTCCCTCTTCTACACATCTCTATATTAAAGTTGCTCTTTGATCGTTAAAAACACAGTGCCGTCCCAAGAATCAACAACGGCAGGGATCGGGACAATGGGCGACTTTTGAAAGCCCACCACTCGTGTTGCCTGAACAAGTACAAGTTGTAGCGATGGACAAAATTTCTGGCACTGATCCAGAGAAGGAATTCATGAAGTTTCTGCTTATTAGTTTGCCGAACCTACAGACGATGGTGATCCGGGCCCGCGTCGGGATACTAGAAGGCGAGTTGCTCAGGGACTTGCTGCGGTTTCAGCGAGCCTCGAAGCAAGCGAAGGTGATCTTTCTCCAATCCTGTCGAACCGGAAGCCAACCCACAGAAATTGGATCACAGATGGGATGAACAGTCACTGCAATTGTCTTACTAGTGTGTGGGAACATGAACAAAACCGTCACACAGTTTGTGGATTACTTAGAGAAATGAGAAGTACTCTTGTTCATCTCGTGTTAGTATCTTGTAAAGAGTTTCTCATGTCAAATTGCAACCTCAACATCATTTGGAAGCAAAATGGTTGCTTTTCTTGTTGCCCTGATTGGCCCTCTTAGTTTTTTTGGTCATTGGAAGACTTGTCTGCATTATTTTTCGTGGGTTAGCATGGGACGTCGAACGGAAAAATTTCGCCTGGTTTGAAACGACATAGGCTGCGTTTGGTCCAGCATTTGGGTAAATGCAAAGACTTTATTTAACAATTATCCCTAAGGTATTAATCAATCTACGGATGGGGCGGGGCTGCCCACATCTGCAGCGGCGGTGACATGCAGAGGAGGAGCGGGGCCTGTTGCTGCTGGAGCGGCTGCAGCCTCTCTCGTACGATTCTCCACTGCTAGTGCTGTCGAAGGACGTAGATGCCGAAAGCCATGCCGAAAGCTGGGAAGTCAAATGTTCCTAAGCATCCGATCAAGAAAAGTGCGGGGTCGGGGTCATCATTGAAGGGTAAATTTTCAAGTCTCTTCTTCTCAAAGAACAACAAATCGCTCCGGCGGATCTGTAATCCTTTCAAAAATTGAAATTCAATCCCTCTACTTTTCCTCTTCTTATAACGATCTCTATAGTTGTTTAAATGGTCCACCACCAGTCCTTTTTTGTTATTTGCTCGGCTGGAATGAGAAGTTAGATGTGGGAAGACACTTGTCAAGTTGTGATTCGTTCAAATTTCTCACGTGCCCACCAAAATTCTGAACTGGACTACAAGTACGTGTTACATCATGAATATAAAGGGATTACAAAATGGGATTGGAGAGGGAGGGACAGAGGGGTTTTCTTGCAATAAAAAAAAATTAGGACCTATTTGATAATATTTTCATATTTTTCTTGATTCTGTTCTCGAGAACAGTTTCTAAGCAAAAGAATACATTTGGTACATGCATAAATATTCTCGGATTATAAAAAAAAAATGCGTTGGTACTAACCTAAAAATTTCTATTCCCAATATTTTTTTTATTTCATTATAAAGTGAGTGGAGGCGGTGGGGATCGGTAGTGGTGGAGATTGGATGGCGATTGGCAGTGGTAGGTACCGATGGCGATGATTGGCAATGGTTGAGACTAGTGAAGGAATCGGTGGTAGTGGAGATCATCAGCGACCGGCGGCAATCACGAATGCGTTGATCGGCGGCAATCTGAGATCGGCAGCGATGGCGGCGGTGGCAATTAGCGATCGTCGACTGTGCGGTGGTAGTAGCAATCAGCGAACGATGACGGTGGACTTGTGATTGTAAGACAAGCATTAAAGTACATTGAACTTATTTTTCTAAAATAACACTGTTTCTTTTTGAATGAGCTTTTTTTCTTGTAATTGTTCTAGGGAACAACTTGTTCTGTTCAAAATCTGCTCTCAAAACAGAAAAATTACATTTTTGTTCTTTTCATGTTCTTGGAAATAAAAAAACTAAAATGATGGAATCTAAAGTGTCACCGAACTTATCCTTAATTTGCAACTTTTTGATGTGGTTAAGTCCTTATCAAGGGTTCCGCCACTAGCACAAACTAAGGACAAACGATGGACCATTTTCAAAAGCACATGAACGATTTGGAAAAAAAAAAAAGCGGAAGGACAATTTTCAATTTTAGATAAAAGTTAGGACTGCCAAGAAAATAACCCTCTTTTTTTAACTGAAATTAATGGGAGGGCTTTTGAACGTGGAGATATAACAAAAAAAAAAGAAAAAAGATGTCTTGGGCAAATATGCAGTACACATTCCTTCCTTTTTCTTTTGTGAAACGTTCATTGTTAGCAGCTAGTTATTAATATATTTTGCATATTGGATGCTTCAAGTAATTGTATTTTCAAAATTTACAAATATTAATTTCGATGTATCATGTTTTCTTTTTTTGGTTTTTTTTTTGGGTTTTGTAACTATTGAATACGCTATGTTGATGCAAACGTCACAGCAGTGAGATACTAGCACCCCCACTTAACATCTCTAGGAACAAACATTAATATAATATGAATATCATGCAGAGTTTTTCTAACGTGGGCTTACATTAACTGAAATTGACATTTACCGTTTTACGGGTTGGTCCCATAAAGTAAGATACAAGAGTTTTTCTAACGTGGGTTGTGGCGATCATTGGGCATGCCACATTCGTCGCTTTCATTTGTTATCAAAGCCGCCTAATCGAGAATGGAAACCATTATGTTTTGGTGGGTTTTCGGAATTTTCGTTCAATGAAAACTGTATTTGATTACATATTGGACTCGTCTCATCGATATGAGAAAAATGAGTGGTCTCACGCCTTCAATGGAGGCTGGGAACCACCGCACATGCCCCCACACTCCATGGTGGAGTCTGCGCATGATGTTCACCGATGAACGTTACTGTTTTTGGCACGTTTTTGGGCATTTTGCTTTGGTGAAATTTTATTTTGAATACATAGCCGAATAGGGCTCATTTGTACGAGCATTTTGAGTGGTTACCCGCCACCAGAAGCCACCAAGAGGCGGCGTACGTGTGATCACATATACTAGAGGTGGTAAGCACCTAGGTTCGGTGTCCCGATTATCACCTATAAAAATCATAACAACACCAATAGGTTTGAAAGACACAAACTAGCTTATAAATCTAATCTATGTTTAGATCGGGATAGAAAAAGCCCTCAAATCTAAATCTAGTTCTAGATCGAGAGAGGAGGGCTATTAAAGAGATATCAATTGATATAAAATCACTTTCAAATAAGCTATTACTAAGCCAGTAGCAAAGGAACCTCGAAAACTTATGAAGCACTCGACTATCTAAAGCAAGCACCTAGAGTCGGAATGAAGTGAGCAAATTCAGATAGAACAGATTCTTTTGAGGCATTCGTGCTTTGATTTTCGCGCTCACTTCCGTTGAAAATGTCATCACGTTGTTCACAAAATCGACGAACGAAGATGGAACAGGAGATTGGGGATGAAGAGGAGAGAGAGGAGAGAGAGAGGAGGGGGGGGAGAGTAGAGAGAGAGAGAGAGAGAGTCCCTGTCCCTCAAGGGCGATGGGCGTCTGCTTAAGTAGACGTGGTCGGCGCTTGACAGAGAAACCCTAGAGCGGCTGCTTGCTAAAAAAAGAGGTAGTTGATATACCATTCCCGCCTAGTCACAGAAAGTTGGTTTCTGAACCATTCTCTACTGAATTATAAGAAATGCCGATAATGCCGTTGTGTTTCATGCATTAGCTCATCCCTCTGTATTCATTTTGGTCTATGTGATGACACGGATATGATTAGAAGTGACCAGTAACTGATACTAACGTGTGAAAAACGGTTTCGATTCCCATAGATTCTATTTTTTGTGGGCTTTGGGGTTCTTTTGAAATATTTTCTTGGCATTGAAATGACCTTACTCTACCATAGGGACAGATGGGTGTTATGTTCTTTCCACCACCTTGATGATGTCGACGCGTGGATCCCTACGCAAGTATTGGGGAAAAAAGTCTTGGTTATTTCTTGCCCCGCATTCCAACATGGGTCGTGCTTCGAGTTCGGACATATATTATTATGGTGTAAAAATTCACAAGTGGCTTTGGCAAGGTTATAACCATTAATCTATGTAGGGCAGCGTTGCCTTCCACTTGATTTAGGCTTTCGGTTTGCACTAATTTTGCACGTCCTCGTATTTGTGTGCCTCCAACTTGCTATCCCTCGAAAGACTCACTCGAGAATCATAATAAAACACAAGGTCCAATGGGACGTAGTAGTGGATTGGACCACACGATGGTAAGTTGATGTTTTCCGTTACTAGGTCATTAGCTTTTAGCTATTTTTCTTAGGTTTTTTTTGGTCATAATAAATCGGAAATATAAATTTTTGGCAAAAACTTTGAAATAACAAAAGGGAAAGCAACAAAAAAACTGCCTATCGTATTATTTTCCCACAAAAAAATAAAACATGGCAACACGTTAGGCAGTACCCAAACATACTCAATCAATAAACGAGGTCGCTTCATACCTGTCATACTAACAAATCTTTGAGCCCCATGTGACGCCATGGGGTGGAACTGTATGGACAGCCGCCAATATGGGTGTAAGCAGCGCTAACGGCATGTGGCCGCAAATCGCCATAAGAAAGCGCTGGGTTACAGGTGGGCGTGGACCAAAATGAAAACTCCGAGGGACAAGGAGACGTGGGGTGTAGTCGTCGTAGTTTCCGCGTTGTACGGGGTTCCCAACGGTCACCATCTCCCGCGAGGGTACATTAAAGGCCAACGCTGTTAGCATAAAAGGTCCAAAAAACGTTTCGAGTAGGTAAGGGGGGCATTGGTCAACAACCCTATTGAACTTTGCCAGTGTCTGCAGCACCTTGGAACAACGTGGAACAGCAAAAAGGGGGGACCGCAAAACTAGCATGATTGGGCGACCCACTTCAGATGTTCTCTCCTAATGGCTAGTGTATTGGAATCCTTCCTTTGATGGGACAATGCATGGACCAATCTCACAAAAAGCTTTCTGTTGTGTTCACAATTTGCAAATTTGGTCTTTTTGCCATGGGCCAAGGATTGGCAGTTGATCTGTTCGAGTAATTCAAATTATTTTTCTTAAAGTGTACATTTGGTTAATTTTCTCTTTGGTAACTTGTCCTCCCCTCCCGATTTGCAATTGGCCCCAAGAGGTTTGAAATATTATTCAAGTGTTCCCGAGATTGGAAAATTTTTAGGAAATAAGAGCTTGTTCGCTGAAGGCTAGCGAAGTTGAAAGGGGACAATGGAGGGGGCCATTCGGATTTCTTTCCATGGTTCAGTAGTCCATTTTAAGTATCTAATCTATCCTTTGACTCATTACACCGAGGATGTGGAAAAATCAGTATCGCCACAATTATTCCTTGCTGGATTCATTCCTGATAAGTGCAAAACATTTCCCACAAAGCGGCAATGGAGGGCATTTGGAAGCTCTAGCCAAAGCCCAACAAACTATTAATCGATCCACATGAAAGAGGTTCATATCCCACTCTCAAGTTAATCTATACTATAGAAGAACTCAGAAAGGCCCTATTTGGATATGATTAGGGGTGGAGATATCGATCAATGGAAGAGACTGCTTGTTCAAAGCAAAAAAAACACTACAGAAGAGAAAGAGAATTTGGTTTAAGGGGGAGTGTTAGAAAATAAACCAAAATTCATAAATGTCGAGGACTATCGATACGAGTGTCGAGCAAATCGGAGAAGTGTCGATACATAAACAAAGGTTGTCGATTAGCATGCGGAAGTCTTTTGGACTTCCAAGACGGATGACACGAAACCCAAGACGTATCTTTATTATTGTGTTAGTTTGCAAGAGTAATTATTAGGTGAGTTATCAAAGAGTCGGTTCATATTTTGACATGTAGTGTAAAAAGAAATGTATATTACATAATAAATACTCATTTTTCTAGATTAGTTAAAAAGAGTCGTGTATTAAGTTTATAAAAATAGGCGTGTCTTGTAAACTATTTGATATAGGTAAATCAATTATGAAACAAAAAAATATAGAAAAAGTCATCTTCGAATCTCCTTCTTTCGGGAGCTGAGTTGTGAGTATTTGTGAGAGCCTCACTTTTGATATTTCCCCTTAGTTCTAGCAGTTTTGTAATGTTGCATTTGTCTCCCAATGTTCATGGCCATGTCGTTTATGTTGCGTATGTCCGTTCTCATCTTGTACTTTCATGTAAGGCACTTCTGATTATCTGAATTTATCGTTCGTCGAGTCAACAAATCAGTCGAGAAGATTCTTGATGCCTTTCGTTGTTTCTTGTATCTCGTTTCTTCATTCCCGTCCTCTTAGTCTACGATTTCTAATAAGCTCTCGTACACAATTTCATTTTTGACGGGGTGTTCGGATAAAGCACATTTTCTCTAAGATGACTGATTGTTCTCTTGATTTTAAAACAAAAAAATATATTTAGATCTTTTCTCGATGTCGCTAGGAATAGAATATTCTACGTCGGGGATGCGACATGTAAAATCGTGCCACTTTGACCATAAAATCTCATAATATTCTTTTAGATCAAAAATTTCACTCTGAAAGTTTTCGACTTCCAAGCTTGATCCGACAAAACATAAAACAAATAAAAGATCTGCCACAAAACAGGGTCAGTTTTGCAAATTAGATTCCGGAGTCCCTAGGCACATTTCAAAATTCATGCAAAAATATATCTAACTCAAACTATTCCTAATTAAACTCGAAAACTTGAGCATTTTGATCCACAAACAGCAATCTTTCGAGAAACATTAATAAACTGGCCGAGGAGCTAAAAACGTGATGCCAGAGAGAAAATTCACAAGCTAAACGGTGATCGCGCCGGAGATCGCTATAGGAGTGGCAGAAGTGGTGAAACCCAAGGAACGTTCCAAGCAGGATCGATGAGCATGGAGCGTCGAAGAAGCAAGCAAGGACGACAATGAATACTCCAAGTGGTGGACGGCGGATGCTCAGGCTAGTTATTGGCAGTTGTGATCGTGAGAGGAGGCGAAACAAGAATAGGAGTTCAAAGAGAGGGTCGAGCTTGCGAGTGAACTGAGGGCAACAAGCTTAGCCGAAATAAAAAAAAAAATAAAAGATTTAGTTCCATTAAAGAAACTCAAATTTGTACCGCCATAAACATTTTATCCCAAAAAACTTTAATCTTTCAAAAAAACAATTCTAAATAAAATATCTCAAATTAATTTTCATCGTGCAAGATATCCCAAACCCAATACCTTTCACTTCAAAAATTTATCCTCTGTCAAAATACATATGAATCAACATGCGTGAATTTTTTCACCTCGGATAGTGATTTTTCACTATCCATTTATTTTCTAGTTCATCTGCTACATGTGTTTAACAAAAGGAACATTAGAGGTAGGTTTTGATCGGGCGTTATCAATTTGAGTGTTTTTGTGAGAGGGAAATTAATTAGGACAAAATATATCATGAAATAGTTAGTTTGGGATTTCTTGTAATATCAAACAGGGATATAGTCGTCTAAAAATTTCTACAGATTCACGCTAACCAAAATCAGGGCATAAATGAAGTGAAAAAGTGCAAGGCCAACAATAGGAGATAATGATTTGGTCATCATCATTGAGCGACCTAAACAAAAGGATCCCACTTATCACAAATAAAGCCTAATTCAAGCCAGCAAAACCAAACAATAGAAGGGATAATGATGGCCATTCCCACAAACCACAAAGATGATGCTTCTGCAAAAGAATTTTTCAAAAACAACTTTTTGTATTTCATATAATTGCGCGGACTTCATCAGAAAATCAAGGGGTTCAAAAACTGTAAGCTCCCAACTTGATCAGATTTGGTTTCCCCTGTAACAAATGTGGGATAGCTGTAGAAACAAATATAAAAATGACATATGTATATGATCTCTCACAAGAAGAGTTTGGATGTTGGGAAAAAGAGACTAGTCATTCACGGAGAGAGAGTGAAAACCTATAGGAGGAAGAGTCACAAGTGAGAGAGCGAGCGAAGGAGAGAGCAAGGAGCAATCGTGAGGCAGAGAGAGCAGTGGACCGGGGTGGTCGGAGGAAGCGCGAGAGAAGCAATGCAAGCAAGAAGTAGGGTTTTACTTTTGATAAAATTTTTTAGGGCAAAAAAGGAAATTGGCCAAATTGCATTAATCACATGGTTTCAGCATTCTAAAATGCTGAAAAGCACCAAGGTATGGGATTAGACCATCATTTGGTTAAAAGCCCTTGGGAAGGCATGCTAAACACCCCAAATTTTTCCCAAGGGGGTTTTGGAGGCCGAAAAATCTCCTGAAAAAGCTGAGCCAAATGCAGCACCTAACTTAACCCTAAAGACTTTGTTTTCTAGCACTTCTTCCTAGGGTAGTGTGATGCAAAAAAAAGATTTTAGTGTCTCTTATCACCAAATTGAAAGCCAAACAACTCTAGATTCTTTGATGCCAAAACAAATTCATCCTTTCCCTCAGCCATGTTTCTTCTAATTTCTGAATAATTTTCCAGATCATATCTCGCAATATATATTAACCTTCCTCACCATTACTGGAGTTCAAGGACTTAGTTTAACTTTTGAAAAGATGGGGACACCGATGGTGTCCCTAAATTTGTGGGTGTAAACCATTACACATTAATGGCTCAGTCTATCTAAAACTTATAACCTTTATGTGAATGGTTGTCCACCAGACCACCAATAAACTACTTTAGTAAATTTATTCAAGAAAGTCCCTGAAAACATTGTACGGGTGTAATTAACCGTTCTTTCCGATTTTCTCCTCCTTTTCAACTTTCTCACCATTTTGAAGTAATGGCCGTCAAAGAAAACCACGTAAGTGAACCATAGTAGTTTGGGACTTCTTAGAAAATTCGTACTAAAGTTCGGTCGGGGGAGAGAGCATCCTGTAAAATAAATTAAAAGGTTTTGCAGAACAACAACACGGGGCCACCCACCATTATAATGGTTACACCAAAAAATGTTTTTAGGGAAACCAATCCGGTGTCTATCACTTTTCAAAAGTTAACAACTTAAGTCTTGAAACTGTAAATAGGTTGATCGGATCTGGTAAAATATTATATTGGAGATTCTATTATCTTGGAAAAAAATATTATTTCAAGAGAAAATTAGAAGTAAAAACAACACTTGGCTGAGGGGGAGGCGATGGAGATTGTTTTTGGCACCTAGCAAAGGGAACGTGTTTCTAGAGTTGTGTGGCGTACCTTTGTCCCAATTGTTTGGTGGATAAGCAAACCACGTAATCTTTTTCATCACACTACACCCTTAGGGGAAGAAGAGCGTGACGCACTAGAAAAGAACAACAGTATACTTTAGGGGTTACCAGTTTAGGCTGCATTTGGCTTTTCAAGCTTTTTCAGGAGGGATTTGAGGTTCGAGATTTTTCGGGCCTCCCAAAAAAGCCCACCTTGGCGAAAAAAATTTTTGGGCCGAGGGGTGTTAGCATGCCCTAGTTTTTAGACCAAAAGCGGGCTTTAAATCCAAAATGTATGTATGGGGTCTTCGAAATCCCCATACCTTGAGCATTACGAGCATGATTTTTAGATAATTGGCTGAAACCATGAAGCATTAATGCAGATTTTGGCCAATTCCGTTTTTTGCCCTTAAAAAACAAATTTATCAAAAAAAAGGTAAAAAAGACCCCTTACTTTGCTGTTGGCATATGCTCCTTCGGCCTTTCACCTCAACGGACCACCCGGGTCACTGCTCTTCTCTGCCTCACGGATTTGCTGCCTTGCTTCTTCCTGTTCGGCTCGCTCTCTCAAACTTTGTGAGAACTCTTTCCAGTCACTATAGGTGGTCACTCTCTCTACCGTGAATGGGGACTGTATCTTTTTCTTCCAAACAATCAATAACCTTCTTGAGAGATCATATACATGCATTTTTTATTTTGTCTTACAAAGCTATACCACAATTTTGTTAGGGGGAAAAAAACCCAAATAAAATTTCTGATCAAGTTGGAAGCTTACAGTTTTTGAAACCCCCTGTGATTCCTGAACTGATCAAGTTCGCAAAAAATTATATGAAAAAGTACAAAAAAGTAGGTTTTGAAAAATTCTTGGCAAGAAGCATTATCTTTGTGGTGTGGGAAATGGGCAATTCATTATCTTTTTTTCTAGTGTGGTTTTTGGCCGGCTGACATTTAGGCGTTTTTTAATTGTGGTGAATTAAAGTGGTGAAATTCCTTTTGTTTTTAGCTTTCATGTGATGTTGACCAATCATTATCGCCCTCACCTAATTGTTGGCCTTGCACTTTTTCACTTCATTTATTGCACACTGATTTGTAGCTGTTGAATCTGGTAGAGAGAAATTTTTAGGCGGGGACACTTTCTGTTGATATTACAAGAAGAGAAAAGGAATCCAACAACTAATTATTTCATGATATATTTGTCCTTCTTCCTAAATAATTTCCTCTCACAAAAAAAAAAAACTCAAATGATCACGGGCCCCTCTCTACACGACCGGATCAAAAAAAAATTAAACCTACCTCTTAAATGGTACTCTGGGAAAACCGACATACAAGCTATTGGACTAGAAAATAAATATTGAAATGGGGAATAGTTGAAAAAAAATCACCAAGTCAGCAGGTGGAAAAATTTCACCACGCATTGTTGATTCATAGCTTATTTTTAGGACAGAGGATAAAAATTTGAAGTGAAAAAAAGGTATTGGTTTTGGGGGATATCTTGGCACACCCCCCCGATGAAAATATTAATTTGGAGATATTTTTATTTTAGAATTGTTTTGAAAGACTTGAAAAAAAGTTTTGTGGATCAACAAATGTTTATCTGGCGGTACCAAAGTTGAAGGTTTCTTAATGGGACACTAATAAAAATTCTTTTTTATTTTTTTTTTTTATTTCTTCGGCGCTAAGCTTTGCGGCTTGTTTGCCCTCACAGTTCCACTCGCAAAAGGCTCGACCCCTCTCTTGAACTCTTCTTCTTGTTCGGCCTCTCTCACCGATCACCAATCCTGCCACGTGTCTAACTAGGCGTGGGTAAGCATCACACACGCCCGCGTCACCAACACTGGAGTTATTCATTGGTTCGTCATTTGCTGCTTCTTCGACGGCCTTCACATGCTCAATCGATCCTGGCTTCGGCAAACGTTCCTAGTGGCTTTCCACCACTTTCTGGCCACTCCCTATAAGCGACAATCTCCGGCGGCGATTCCACCGTTTTAGCCTTTGATGATATTCTCTGCATACCGTTTTTTAGGGCTGTCCTCGGCAGTTATTAATGTTCTCGAAAGATTGCTGGGTTTGTTGGATCAAAGAACTGCTCAACGGTTTTTCGAAGGTTAAATTAGGGGAATAGTTGGAAGTTTAGATAATATTTTGTGCATGAAATTTAGAAATGTGCCTAGGGGGACTCGGGAATCTAATTGTGAGCCAAAACTGACTGTCTTTGTTTGAAGATCGCTTTTAAAGTTTGTTTATGTTGTCGGATTCAGGCATTGGACCTATTCGAACAAATTTTCAGAGGAAAATTTTTGATCTAAAGAAAATATTATGAGATTTATGTTTCAAAAGTGCACGATTAACATGTTCGGGCAAATCCCCGACGTAGATAATTCTATCTCCTAGGCAGCCGTGGGTGACCATGCGAGGGGAAAGAAAATAAATTCTAAAATATTATTTGTTTAAAATCAAGAGAACATTCAGTTCACTCTTAAGACGAAAAAATTGTGGCTTAATCCGAAAACACCCCCTAGTGTACGCAAAAAAAATGGAAAATTGTTCGTGTCTGTACGACGTAGGCTTATAGAAAAATTCGTTAGGAGACTAAGAGGAACGGGAATGATAAGAAACGAGAAATACAAAAAGAGAAAGAAACAACGAAAGGCATTCAAAGAATCTTTCTCGACTGATTTGGAACTCGACGAGACAACGATAAGCTAAATTTTCCAGATTAAATAAAGAAAGTTGGCCTTACATTGAACAAGTACAAGATGAGAAACGACAGCATAACGCACAGAAAACGACTTGGCAACAGGCGAACATGGGAGAACAAATGCAAAATACAAATGTATACTGCTAGAAAACTAAGGGGAAATATCCAAAAGAAAAGTAGAGGCTCTCCCCCTACAAAATACTCTAACAACAACTCAGCTCCCGAAAGAAAAGAGGGATTGCGGGGAGGATCGAAGATGACTTTTATATATACTTTTTGTATTTGTCATAATTGATTTACCTACTATCAAAATAGTGTACAAGGGGGGGACCACGCCTATTTTAATAAAACTTATACCCAACGACTCTTACAAAAAGATCACTAAAAATCTGTAGAGAAAGCAAAAAATGAGTAGGGATATGATGTGTATATACAATTGCTTTTAAAAAACTACATGTAAAATATGACAAACCGGACCCTGCTTGATTAAACTCCACATACATGTAAATACTCTTGAAAAACTTGTGTACATCAATTAATATAAAGATAGGGGGTCTTGGTCGAGCATTACGGGTCTTGGGAAAGTCCAAGAGGGGACTTGTCAGCAGTGCTAAATCGGATCCACCTTGGTTTTAAATGTATCGCACCTTCTTATCGGATTTTGCTCGACAAAACTCGTTATCGATAGTCTCGGTCACACATTTCACGCGAATTTGGTGTTTATTTCTAAAACAACACTCCCCCCTTAACAAAATTCTTCTTTTCTCTTCTTTGTAGTTTGCTTTGGAAAAAACAAGCAGTCGATTCCATTTGATTCCCCCCGGATTATCTTCCAACCATAAATCCGATATCCTAAATAGGCTCCTGAGGTTATTCTATAGTAGATGTAAAACTTGAGAGTGGATCCTGACCCTCTTTTTTCATGTTTGCATCGATTAAATGTTTGTGGGCTTGGGCTAGAGCTCAAATTGCCTCCTTCGCCTTGTGGGAATGTTTGCCAAACTTACTCGGATGAATCAGCAAAGAAAAATAAATTTGGCGGCCGACACATACTTTTTACTGATTTCTTCACATTCCACTTCGGTGATGAGTCACAAAAGGGAATAGATTAAGATACTTTAAATGGATACTTGAACCATGGAAAAGAATCCCGATGGGCCTTTCACTTGGTCCTTTCAAACTTCACGCTAGCCTTCAGCGGTAAACAAGCTCTTGATCTAATGAAACATTGCCACAATCTAGGACTGAATATTAATATTCACAAAACTCTTGGGCCCCAATAGCAAATGTATCGACAAGGTTAGCCAAAGGAGAAAAAATAACAACATGTTACACTTAAAGGAAATCAATATTGTGGAAAGTTACTCGAAACAGATCAACGAAACTGCACCTTCGGCCCATGGCAAAAGGGGGAACCCAAAATTTGCCGATTGTGACAAAAACTAGAAGCTTTTGAGATGGGGGTCCATGCATTGGTTACCCATCAAGGAAGGATTTCATACCCACTAGGCCATAGGGGAAGCGAGGGGAAACAGAATCTTCATGGAGTGCGCGCAAAATCATGCAGCACGCAGTTTCGGTCCCTTGGTTTGATGGTTTCCAACGTTGTTTTCGAAGAACGGTCCCTGGCTGCCCGGGACCCACTGGCAAAGTTATCATTATTAGCGGGGGTTTTCGCCAATGCCACTATTACCTACTCGAACCTGTTGGACCTTTCTGCTAACAAACAGCCAGTGGCTTATGTCCCTCGCGGGAGGATGGGTTTGGGACCACACGTGGAGACCCCCGGGGGAATCACGCGAAAAAAAATCAAAAACTACTCGGACGGACTTACAACCCAACGTCTCCTTGTCCACTTTGCGGAAGGTTAGTTTGTCATTTGGTTCACAGCCAACCTGTAACCCAAGCGCTTTCTTATGGCGATTGCGCCAACATTGGCGTTAGCGCTTGCTTTACAGCCCCGAATATTGGTGCCGGGCTTTGTTCCATACAGTCAAATGTGTGTGCGTCACAGGGGGCCACAACAAGATGTAGTTATGGACGGTATGCAAAAGCGACTCGTTTATGGATGAGTAGGGTTGGGTCACCTGCCATACCGGTTTGGCGCCATGTTTATTTTTTTGGGAAATAAATACGATAGGGGAGTGTGCTTTCTTTGTTTATTTCAAAGTTGCATATAAATTATATTGCGATTTAGTTATGGACCAAAAAAAAAATAAACTAAAGGAAAAATAGCTAAAAAAAAAGCTAAATGGGACTAGTACGGGAAAACAAATCAAAAGAAACTTACATCCCCGTGTTGTGTACAAATCCACAACTTAGTCATTTGGGGTGCACTTGTGTTATTATGATTCTTCGGACGAGAGAGTCTTCGAGGGATAAGCAGTTTGGGAGTGCCAGCAGCAAAATTTACTAGGCGGAGCCTGCACCGAAAAATATGTGTGCAAAACCACAAAGCTAAATCCAGGGGAGAGGCGCACCAAAACGCTTGCTCCTTACTCAGGAAGTTAATGTTGTTATTAAACCTTGCACAAAAGCCCACTTGTGAATTTTAACCAAATACAATTATATGTGCGAACTCGAAGTCCACCCCGACCACCATGTTCGGGAATGCGGCCAGAAAATAAACAAGGGACTTTTTCCCAATGTACTTGCCCGGTTTAAAGGATCACGCGTTCGACATCATCCAAAGGTGGGTGGAGGGCAGAAAATAAAAACCATAACAACAACCATCTTGGGTCTATGGTAAGCAGGTAAAAGTTCATTTACAAATTGCCAAGAAAAATATTTCAAAAGACAACCCAAGGCCAACACAAAAAATTTAGAAAGATCTATGGGGGGAATCGAAAAACCGGTTTTCACACGGTGTTATAGATCACGTTTAATACATGGTCAGCTCTAATCAATTATCCGTGTTCTTTTTCATCATCAAACACCTATGGACACAAATAATGGTAAAAACAGAGGGATGAGCTAATGAAATGGAAAACCACTAACGGCATTATTCCGGCCATTTCTTCTAATTCAGTAGAGAATGGATTTCACGGGACACAACAGAAAGGACTTGTTCTAGGTGGGGGACCTCGGGCAGGGATAATGGTATAATCCAAATCCCACTTACCCTTCCTTTTTTTGAAAGCAAAGCAGCCGCTCTAGGAGTTTCTCTGTCAAGGCCGCCGCCCGACCACGGTCTACCTTTAAAGGTCAGAACGGCCATCGCCCTTGAGGGACAGGGGACTCTGCGTCTCTCTACTCTCTCTCATCCTCTCTTCTCTCTCCTTCTCTCCGCCTGCTCTCTTCCCGACCTAACATTCCCACAATTCTCACTGTTCCCCATCTTCGTTCGGTCGATTTTGTAGAAACAACGTTGATTGCTTTTCAAACGGGAAAGTGGGAAGCGCCTGAAAATCAAGCACCAGAAGAAGGCCTCAAAAAGAATTCTGTTCTATTGTAACTGTGAATTTGTGTCAGCTCAATTCCGGAACCTCTAGGTTGGCTTGGCGCACTTTAGATAAGTCGAGGTGCTTCCATAAGGTTTGTGTTGTCCTTTGGGTCCTTTGCTACATGGCCTTCAGGCAATTAGTGGCTTATTTTTGAAAGTGATTTTATGGATCAAATTGATATCTCTGTAATACGTCCCCTTCCTCTGTCTCACGGATCTAGAATAGATTTAGAATTTGGAGGGCTTTTTCCTATCCACTCCAATCTAAAACACATTAGATTTTGAGATTTATAAGGCATTAGTTTGGTGGTTATTCGTTCAAAAACCTTATTGGTGGTTGTGTTATGATTTTTATATAGGGGTGATAATACTAGGGACACTAAAACCTCAGCTTGGTTTGCTTACACCACCTCTAGTATGTGGATCACACGTTCTACGCCGCCCGGCTAGTTTGGGCTACAACGGGTTGGCGGGGATTAAAGACCACTCAAAAATTGCTCGTACAAATGGGGAAGGCCCTATTCGGCATTAGTCAAACAATAAAAATTCACAAAGCAAAATGCCCAAAAACAATGCCAAAAACAGTAAAAACGTTCCCACTTACGTGGAAAAATATAACATTCATGGCGCAGACTTCCCCACAACCAGTTGGGAAGTGGCCACAGCGGGGGGGCCGTGTTGCGGGTGGTTCCAGCTTCCGTGAAGGCGTGAGGGGCGGGTAACCACATCAAATCTCCTTCTTATAGCAATGATTGGGCAGGGGATACGGAGGGGTCCCAAAATACTGTAATCAATTACAAAGTTTTCACTGAAACGAAAAAAGACAAAAATTCGGGAAAAAAAAAAAACCCACCAAAAACAACAAACAAAATGCGTTTACCATCCTCGAATTAGGCAGCTTGATAGCAAAGAAAGCAACGAAAACACTGGTTGGCGACATGCCCAATGACTCGCCACAAACCCACATTCTAGAAGGGGGAAAAACTTCTATGTAATCCTTACTTTATGGAGACTCAAACCGTTTAAAAACGGTTAATGATAAAAATATCCAATATTCAATTAATGGCAAAGGCACATGTTTACATTTAAAAAAACTCTTGCATGGATAATTCATTTATATTATTGGTTGTTCATAGACGGAGATGTTAAAGTGGCGGGTGTGGGTGTCTAGTAATCTCACTGGATGACGCACGCGCGACGTTTGCATGCAAAAACACCATAGGCGTTACTTTAAAATTAAGTTACAAAAAACCACCAAAAAACAAAAAAAAAACCAAAAAAATAAGAAAAACAATGATTTACATTCGAGAATTACTTATTTTGAAAAAATTTTTGGAAAAATACAAATTAACTTGAAGATCAATAATGCACAAAATTATATTAAATAACTAGCTAGCTGTAAAACAAAAGAACGTTTCAACAAAACGAAAAGAAAAAATAGTGGAAAGGCAAATGTGTACTGCAATTATTTTGCCCCAACACCAATAGACAATCTTTTTATCTTTTTCTTGTTGTGTTTTCATGAATCTCCAACTTCAAAAGCCCTCCATTAATTTTCAGTGTTAAAAAAAAGGAGGGTTATTTTCTTGGGGGGCAGTCTCACTAACTTTTA
>JAGVVM010019549.1:0-13499 GCA_019149425.1 Psidium friedrichsthalianum
CATATCACATGTCATCTTCGCATGCCCACATATCTCATGTCATCTTTGCATGCCCGCATATCACGTCATTTTACATTATTTGCATATCACATGTCATCTTGGCATGTTCGCATATCTTATGCATATCCGTGTTTGCATGTTGACTTTTGCATACCCATGTTTGCATATCCATGTCATTATTGTATGTTAGATATTTACATGCTTTTACATGCCATGTTCATATATCATATATTATCATACTCATAGTCTTCGCATATCACTTATACATGCTTTCCATATTTTAAAAATCATTATTTTTCTTACATCATGCATAATTTCATGTGTTTTGTATGTTACACGTCCATGTTGCATTTTTTTTTGCCATGTCTTTTGCATGTTTATCTAATGGGATGTATGAGTGTTTGCACGTTGCTTATCGTATTATCTTGCATTATGTCCTGTTTTGATATCACGTCATTTTTTGCATGTTTTAATTAGTTAGTTAACTTGCATATAGGGCAAGATCGCTTCAATTCCACAAGTCTTGCATTGCAAATTTTTCTATTGATTATGTTATTGCATTCATATCTTTCATGCATTCCATCTAAAAAAGTGAAAACACGAAAACAACACCTCACTTGAGTGTAAAAGTAAACCAAGCTTGGTTACTCACTTAAGACATTTCATGATATTCAAGGCATCGAAAGGGTATTAGTTTTAATTAACTAGTGTAATTAAGTCTCCGAATCCCTTAATCTCTAATTCGTAGAAGTAAGGTATTTCTCCGGTGTCTTACTTAGGCTTATAATTAACCTACCAAGAATGATTAGTGGCGACTCCAAATTATCTGAACATTAAATTCAAAACTAAAGTTACGGTTTGGTAAGACTTGGGAGAGTCCGTATTAGATTAGCTATTTGATGAACCTAATAATCCATTAGCCTAAGGAACCTCATTTTTTTTAGGTCACAGAACCATAGGATTGGACTTGGATTATAGAATTAGATTAGAACCGGTAGATTAAAAATTCTAATTTTCTAAGGGTCCTAACTATTAAAACACCTCAATATTTCCAACCCTAGAGGGACTTCACTAGGCCAACCGAATTTCTGTTCCATGGGCTTATCACATATTTTAGGACTCGAATCTGACTTTAATTAATTAAAAGCCTTAACATTAAATTGAGCAAAAATGGGCTGAAATAAATCTGAAAATAAGTCCAAAAACTCTCATATTTCTTGGCACACCCATTGCTAGCCTTAGCCGAATTTTTCAAGTAGGCTTGGGTTTGTCGCTCTTCAATTTAAGCTCAATTTCTCTGTCTGTCCAAATTGATATAAATGCAATGCATACAAATAAAATATGCTATGCATGAGAAATTATTTTTGTGAGAATTAATCTCATTTTTGTGCAATACAAATGAAAAAACAAAATTAAAATTTAAGTGACAATAAAGATTTGCACAAAGGAGCTAGATGAAGGTCAACAATCCAGGCAACACCGCCTGAGGTAAGGCAATCTCAGACAAGGCTAGCCAGCAATGGTTACGACCTCATAATATAGCAAGTGCACAAAGCATACGTCAAAGAATCACTCGTGATATAATTCGAACTCACGACCTCGCAAAAAATAGTGTGACTTCATTTTCACTAGGCTACCAAATTCGGTTGTCCTCGTTCTCTTATCCTTGAATGTTCCACGGAAGCTAAAGACGAGCAATGTCACAGAAATATAACAATTCACTTGAAAGCCAGTCATAATTGAAGGTCGATAATGGAAAAGAGTTTCTCACCGAAGCGCTTGCTTTCAATTTAACTCTTCTCAAATCCAAGTGCAGTCTTTTTTCACTCTGACATGAGTGAAATTGATCTTGTTATATACATAGTTTCACCGGGGTAAATACAGTACAAGTGCCATAACTTTCGTATGGCACTTATTTGAATGTCATAATATTTTTTTAACCACTTGAATACCAAATCAAAGCAAACTAGATTATCTGAGTACCACTTCTGGCAAATCGTCTAAAGTGAATTTTTATTGATTTATTCATCACACGTGGATTTTTATTTTCTTTTTCTTGTTCTTTTTTTCTTTTTTCTAGTTTTGGCATTGGCTAGCGAGGGTCGCCATGAATCCAACGCCAAAGGGCAAGGGCTGCCTCGCCCTCGGTCGGCAGGCAAGGGCCCTCACGAGCCCGTCGGCCATGGCAATGAAGGCCCTCGCTCGCGGTGACAAGGTGACAACAACTGTCGCGAGGCCTTCACACAAATTTGGTGAGGGCCTTTGTGCCCTTGCCCACCGCTGGCACGATTGTGATAGCCCTCGCCAGTCGCCGACGCGATTGCAATGGCCTTGATTGTTGCACTTGTTAGGACCATGGATCCATGGCCGGCGAGGGTCACCGGTGATGGCGCCAATGGGGATGGCCCTCCTCCTGTGCCATCTCTCTCTCGCTAGGGTGTTGTAAGTATTTTTATATGCCGTCGTAGGGGAAAACAATAGTGTGGATGTGCGGAAAGATGTGACCAAGGAGAAGGGTTGGATGCAAATGGAGATGACTTCCAAGCAATTTGGTTATGTTCTTTCCTTTGGAAGTATATGGCTAGTTCACCACTGTAGCAAAAGCTGTTCCATTTTTCTTGTGGTTCGTTCACGCATTAGAAATTAATGTTCTAAAAAAAGGAGGGCAAGTCTTATTCTTTGGAGGTTTTTATTCCGTGACCACTTAGTCAACACAGTCTATCTTTCATGGTCTTTTGATCGATTCTAGCACTTTCGATTTCACATTGTGAAGCATTTGCAAATGTTCACTTTGGATCATATTCAGGCAACAATTATGTTTTCCTCTGTTAAATATGTCTTGAATTTATGACATATTATTTGAGTGGGCCGTAGGCCTAACCCAGAGGAATTAGGTTTTTCCTTTTATGTTTTGAGACACAATATATATATTGTGATTAGGGTTTCATTGTATGTACACTCTCCTTTTGAATATAGTGGAATTTTCGTTGTGCCTCGCCCGTGGACGTAGATCAATTTTAATCGAACCACGTAAATCTCTGTGTTCCACTTTTGTTCTTTGTTTGATTTCCGCAACAAATTGGTATCGACCCGTGCTCTCGGCCAACTCACTCGGCCACGTCCCGTGCGCCCGGCCAAGTCCGTCGGCCACGACCCGTGCGCTCGGCCACTTCGCTCGGCCACGGCCCGTGCGCTCGGCCACTTTTCTCGGCCACCTCCCGGCGACCATACCAGAACAACCCCCGACAACCCCCGACGACTCCGGACAACCCCCGATCCCCCCGACGACCCGATACCAAATCAAAGGGCTCTTTTAGATGGCATCTCTGAAATTTCAGATTTCATCTTTTGATGGACAGAGTAATTTTGGATTATGGAGAATAAAGATGAAAGCTTTATTGAGGCGAGAGGGTACGGTTAGGGCGCTGGACGGAAATTATCCAGACGACATGACCTCGGCAGAAATAGAAGAGATGGATGAGAAGGCGCATAGCGCGATTCAGTTGTCTCTGGATGATAAGGTTCTGCGAGAAGTCGCCGATGAGGAAATAGCTGCGGGTCTCTAGAGCAAACTGGAAAGTCTATACATGAAGAAATCTTTGACGTCGAGACTTTATTTGAAGCAGCATCTTTATACCCTAAAGATGCGCGAAGGTACGCCTGTTCAGGAACATTTGGATGAGTTTAATAAAATTGTTCTGGATATGAAAAATTTAGATATTAAATTTGATGATGAAGATCAAGCTTTGATTGTGTTATGTTCACTGCCTGCTTCATATGAGAATTTTGTGAACTCGATGCTTTATGGACGTGAATCCATAACCTTGGAGGATGTTAAAGCATCTTTGAATTCTGCTGAATTGAGAACGAAACTGAATGAGAATACTAGTGAAAATAAAGCAGATGGTTTATTTGTGAGAGGCAGGAACAAGAACAGGGATAAAGCTCCTCGAGGGAAATCTGTTGGTCGCTCAAATCTAAGCCACCTGGCGATAAGACGAACGTGGAGTGCTATTATTGTCACAAAAGAGGACATTACAAGTCAGATTGTCCTGTGCTCAAGAGAAAAGGTAAGCAACATGCTCAAAGACAAGATGTGGTGAATGTTGCTAGCGAAGATGAGTCTAAGGCGTCAGACAGTGTTCTTACTGCATGCTCTGCTGTTAGTTTGTCCGATGATGTTTGGATATTGGACTCTGGAGCATCATATCATATGTGCCCAAATAGGGAATGGTTCACCACGTATGAGAAAATAAATGGTGGATCAGTCTTAATGGGTAATGATACTGTATGCAAAGTTATGGGTATTGGTACTGTTCGGATTAAATGTCATGACAAAGTAGTAAGAACCTTGACTGAAGTAAGGCATATACCGGACTTGAAGAGAAACCTTATCTCGTTGAGCAGTTTGGATTCCATTGGGTGTATGTACTCAGGTGGAGGTAGAGTTCTCAAAGTCTCCAAAGGCAATCTGGTTGTGATGAAAGGAAGCAGGTGAACCACTTGTATCATCTACAGGGTAGCACTGTTATGAGTCCTTCGATTGGCACATCTAATTCTGTTTCTGATAATGTAAAACAAAACTGTGGCATATGCGTTTGGGCCACATGAGTGAGCGTGGCATGACAGTTTTGAGTAAACGTGATTTACTTTGTGGAGAGCAGACGACCTCGCTAGATTTCTGAGAGCAGACGACCTCGGTAGACTACAAAAGAGACACTATCGACGTAGACTCCAATGGTTTCACAAATTTCATTTGTCAGGACCTGATTCAGAGTTAGCTACTACGGAAGAAATTTCATAAGGATAATCATTTATAAGCACAAATATAAGGGCGCCGCCAATTTCAAGAACTGAAGAATTCTCAAGAATTTTGTGGCCACCGCCAACTGAAATCAAATATATTTATGACAGATTAACTTCTCTAGATGCTAATTAATCACATTTTCGTCTCTTTTTCTTCACCATTATGATGCAAACTATGTCTCGCTCACCACCCCCTTTCATTGGGGGTATGAATGCCAATGGATCTAGCGGCATCCCATCAACCAAAAACGTTGGCTGGCAATTGATGATCACCCGATGCAGAAAAAAATCTATACCAACATAGAAAGCAATGCAACAAATTCTAACTCTAAGGAATGTTCTTCCCCACAATCTTCGCGGGTGCTATGCGCAAAAGATTCCTGGCTTTCCAGGAAGTGCACCTTTGATCATGACCACATTCAGATCTTTATCGATTTTAACTATCTTAAGCTTCCTAATCTTTCTCTTTGATCCCCCCATCCTACCAGGCATCTTCTTCCCAGGATATACACGACCAGGCGTTGTTCCCGCACCAATTGAACCCAACTGCCTGTGGCTCTTGGACCCGTGTGTCATTAGACCTCTTTTGAAGTTATGCCGCTTGATCCCACCTGTCAAGAAAAACATAAATAGTCAAGATCAGCCTGTCTGAGATATTTAATAAAACAAGAGCAAAGATGAAGCATTTCCATGTTTCCTTGAGCTGAATAAAAAGGAGCCCATATCAAGAATTTTACCTCAAGAACAAGGAAAAAGAACCATGCCCTTGATAGTCAATATTAGCAAAATCAAGAAATTAAGAACCAAAGAAAGGCAACCTACTAATTCTACAGCTAAAGACATCACGCATAAAAGTTATCATGATCTGAAGCCTAGAAAAAAGTCAAGAAAGATGACACCATTTTGAACAATAGAGAAAACCTTATATGGAGGAAATATTTCAGAAGTATATCCCCTTATTTATGGCCTCTCCCCACATGCAAAGGGTAAAAGTTCACTGATGTGAAAAGCTTGCACCATAGCTCAAGGTATGCTATTCATCATGAATCTGATGTGTCATAGCAGAATAAGGATATACTTTCCTTTTCATAGCTGAACAAGAACACCTATGCCTAAGAGGGCCGCTTAAAATTGCTTAATCTGCCTGTGAGGCGTACAATCATCAAATGGACCCGTGGAGTACACACATCAACCGCTGTGAACTACTTCCACTGCACCTCAACAAACTTGTGATGATACAAACAAGCCCCAAGTTTCCACACTTCAGCAAACAGCCCATGTGCTTTTGTGTAAAAGACTAGATCCACATCCGTAAAAAACATGGAGCATCCAATCCCTTTCCACATGTACAATCACATAGCTAACAACAAAACAGATGATCTACTACACAGAAAATACCAATCAAAATGAACTTAGGCCTTACGCAATTGAAACGACTTGCATATCCACTGCCACAAATCCTCTCAATCAGAAATTATTTGAACCAGACACCATCAACCAAGATTTTGTCCTCTAGAGATTGACACGTCTGAACAAATGAGTCTAACATGAGTAAGAATGAATGAGGGAATTCTGGGGTTTTGGGTCATATACATTCTGGATTGGCTCAACCAGCACATGCATTTTGGTTGCATCTGTCGACTAGCGAGTTGTCAATCAAACAAACCCATAGTTTCTTACTCTACATTCAGAGTCGTCAACTAATTCCATTAGATCGAAGGCGTCAGAGTCGAGGACTAGAGTGCCTTTCAGGCTAGGATGAGGAGAAAGTTATCCCTGAAGGCAGAGGCATGTGTATTGTTGGATATAGTGATGAGGTGAGGAAGAAAAATGCTTTGAATAGAATGCAAACAAGACTGAAGTGTGCAGTGCATGCTTCTATTCACCCTCATGGAGAGATAGAGACACAGAGATTTTACTCTCATCCATGAAACTAAATATATTTAGTTTCATGGATGAGAGTAAAATCTCTGTGTCTCTATCTCTCCATGAGGGTGAATAGAAGCATGCACTGCACACTTCAGTCTTGTTTGCATTCTATTCAAAGCATTTTTCTTCCTCACCTCATCACTATATCCAACAAATACACATGCCTCTGCCTTCAGGGATAACTTTCTCCTCATCCTAGCCTGAAAGGCACTCTAGTCCTCGACTCTGACGCCTTCGATCTAATGGAATTAGTTGACGACTCTGAATGTAGAGTAAGAAACTATGGGTTTGTTTGATTGACAACTCGCTAGTCGACAGATGCAACCAAAATGCATGTGCTGGTTGAGCCAATCCAGAATGTATATGACCCAAAACCCCAGAATTCCCTCATTCATTCTTACTCATGTTAGACTCATTTGTTCAGACGTGTCAATCTCTAGAGGACAAAATCTTGGTTGATGGTGTCTGGTTCAAATAATTTCTGATTGAGAGGATTTGTGGCAGTGGATATGCAAGTCGTTTCAATTGCGTAAGGCCTAAGTTCATTTTGATTGGTATTTTCTGTGTAGTAGATCATCTGTTTTGTTGTTAGCTATGTGATTGTACATGTGGAAAGGGATTGGATGCTCCATGTTTTTTACGGATGTGGATCTAGTCTTTTACACAAAAGCACATGGGCTGTTTGCTGAAGTGTGGAAACTTGGGGCTTGTTTGTATCATCACAAGTTTGTTGAGGTGCAGTGGAAGTAGTTCACAGCGGTTGATGTGTGTACTCCACGGGTCCATTTGATGATTGTACGCCTCACAGGCAGATTAAGCAATTTTAAGCGGCCCTCTTAGGCATAGGTGTTCTTGTTCAGCTATGAAAAGGAAAGTATATCCTTATTCTGCTATGACACATCAGATTCATGATGAATAGCATACCTTGAGCTATGGTGCAAGCTTTTCACATCAGTGAACTTTTACCCTTTGCATGTGGGGAGAGGCCATAAATAAGGGGATATACTTCTGAAATATTTCCTCCATATAAGGTTTTCTCTATTGTTCAAAATGGTGTCATCTTTCTTGACTTTTTTCTAGGCTTCAGATCATGATAACTTTTATGCGTGATGTCTTTAGCTGTAGAATTAGTAGGTTGCCTTTCTTTGGTTCTTAATTTCTTGATTTTGCTAATATTGACTATCAAGGGCATGGTTCTTTTTCCTTGTTCTTGAGGTAAAATTCTTGATATGGGCTCCTTTTTATTCAGCTCAAGGAAACATGGAAATGCTTCATCTTTGCTCTTGTTTTATTAAATATCTCAGACAGGCTGATCTTGACTATTTATGTTTTTCTTGACAGGTGGGATCAAGCGGCATAACTTCAAAAGAGGTCTAATGACACACGGGTCCAAGAGCCACAGGCAGTTGGGTTCAATTGGTGCGGGAACAACGCCTGGTCGTGTATATCCTGGGAAGAAGATGCCTGGTAGGATGGGGGATCAAAGAGAAAGATTAGGAAGCTTAAGATAGTTAAAATCGATAAAGATCTGAATGTGGTCATGATCAAAGGTGCACTTCCTGGAAAGCCAGGAAATCTTTTGCGCATAGCACCCGCGAAGATTGTGGGGAAGAACATTCCTTAGAGTTAGAATTTGTTGCATTGCTTTCTATGTTGGTATAGATTTTTTTCTGCATCGGGTGATCATCAATTGCCAGCCAACGTTTTTGGTTGATGGGATGCCGCTAGATCCATTGGCATTCATACCCCCAATGAAAGGGGGTGGTGAGCGAGACATAGTTTGCATCATAATGGTGAAGAAAAAGAGACGAAAATGTGATTAATTAGCATCTAGAGAAGTTAATCTGTCATAAATATATTTGATTTCAGTTGGCGGTGGCCACAAAATTCTTGAGAATTCTTCAGTTCTTGAAATTGGCGGCGCCCTTATATTTGTGCTTATAAATGATTATCCTTATGAAATTTCTTCCGTAGTAGCTAACTCTGAATCAGGTCCTGACAAATGAAATTTGTGAAACCATTGGAGTCTACGTCGATAGTGTCTCTTTTGTAGTCTACCGAGGTCGTCTGCTCTCAGAAATCTAGCGAGGTCGTCTGCTCTCCACAAAGTAAATCACGTTTACTCAAAACTGTCATGCCACGCTCACTCATGTGGCCCAAACGCATATGCCACAGTTTTGTTTTACATTATCAGAAACAGAATTAGATGTGCCAATCGAAGGACTCATAACAGTGCTACCCTGTAGATGATACAAGTGGTTCACCTTGCTTCCTTTCATCACAACCAGATTGCCTTTGGAGACTTTGAGAACTCTACCTCCACCTGAGTACATACACCCAATGGAATCCAAACTGCTCAACGAGATAAGGTTTCTCTTCAAGTCCGGTATATGCCTTACTTCAGTCAAGGTTCTTACTACTTTGTCATGACATTTAATCCGAACAGTACCAATACCCATAACTTTGCATACAGTATCATTACCCATTAAGACTGATCCACCATTTATTTTCTCATACGTGGTGAACCATTCCTATTTGGGCACATATGATATGATGCTCCAGAGTCCAATATCCAAACATCATCGGACAAACTAACAGCAGAGCATGCAGTAAGAACACTGTCTGACGCCTTAGACTCATCTTCGCTAGCAACATTCACCACATCTTGTCTTGAGCATGTTGCCTTACCTTTTCTCTTGAGCACAGGACAATCTGACTTGTAATGTCCTCTTTTGTGACAATAATAGCACTCCACGTTCGTCTTATCGCCAGGTGGCTTAGATTTTGAGCGACCAACAGATTTCCCTCGAGGAGCGTTATCCCTGTTCTTGTTCCTGCCTCTCACAAATAAACCATCTGCTTTATTTTCACTAGTATTCTCATTCAGTTTCGTTCTCAATTCAGCAGAATTCAAAGATGCTTTAACATCCTCCAAGGTTATGGATTCACGTCCATAAAGCATCGAGTTCACAAAATTCTCATATGAAGCAGGCAGTGAACATAACACAATCAAAGCTTGATCTTCATCATCAAATTTAATATCTAAATTTTTCATATCCAGAACAATTTTATTAAACTCATCCAAATGTTCCTGAACAGGCGTACCTTCGCGCATCTTTAGGGTATAAAGATGCTGCTTCAAATAAAGTCTCGACGTCAAAGATTTCTTCATGTATAGACTTTCCAGTTTGCTCTAGAGACCCGCAGCTATTTCCTCATCGGCGACTTCTCGCAGAACCTTATCATCCAGAGACAACTGAATCGCGCTATGCGCCTTCTCATCCATCTCTTCTATTTCTGCCGAGGTCATGTCGTCTGGATAATTTCCGTCCAGCGCCCTAACCGTACCCTCTCGCCTCAATAAAGCTTTCATCTTTATTCTCCATAATCCAAAATTACTCTGTCCATCAAAAGATGAAATCTGAAATTTCAGAGATGCCATCTAAAAGAGCCCTTTGATTTGGTATCGGGTCGTCGGGGGGATCGGGGGTTGTCCGGAGTCGTCGGGGGTTGTCGGGGGTTGTTCTGGTATGGTCGCCGGGAGGTGGCCGAGAAAAGTGGCCGAGCGCACGGGCCGTGGCCGAGCGAAGTGGCCGAGCGCACGGGTCGTGGCCGACGGACTTGGCCGGGCGCACGGGCCGTGGCCGAGTGAGTTGGCCGAGAGCACGGGTCGATACCAATTTGTTGCGGAAATCAAACAAAGAACAAAAGTGGAACACAGAGATTTACGTGGTTCGATTAAAATTGATCTACGTCCACGGGCGAGGCACAACGAAAATTCCACTATATTCAAAAGGAGAGTGTACATACAATGAAACCCTAATCACAATATATATATTGTGTCTCAAAACATAAAAGGAAAAACCTAATTCCTCTGGGTTAGGCCTACGGCCCACTCAAATAATATGTCATAAATTCAAGACATATTTAACAGAGGAAAACATAATTGTTGCCTGAATATGATCCAAAGTGAACATTTGCAAATGCTTCACAATGTGAAATCGAAAGTGCTAGAATCGATCAAAAGACCATGAAAGATAGACTGTGTTGACTAAGTGGTCACGGAATAAAAACCTCCAAAGAATAAGACTTGCCCTCCTTTTTTAGAACATTAATTTCTAATGCGTGAACGAACCACAAGAAAAATGGAACAGCTTTTGCTACAGTGGTGAACTAGCCATATACTTCCAAAGGAAAGAACATAACCAAATTGCTTGGAAGTCATCTCCATTTGCATCCAACCCTTCTCCTTGGTCACATCTTTCCGCACATCCACACTATTGTTTTCCCCTACGACGGCATATAAAAATACTTACAACACCCTAGCGAGAGAGAGATGGCACAGGAGGAGGGCCATCCCCATTGGCGCCATCACCGGTGACCCTCGCCGGCCATGGATCCATGGTCCTAACAAGTGCAACAATCAAAGGCCATTGCAATCGCGTCGGCGACTGGCGAGGGCTATCACAATCGTGCCAGCGGTGGGCAAGGGCACAAAGGCCCTCACCAAATTTGTGTGAAGGCCTCGCGACAGTTGTTGTCACCTTGTCACCGCGAGCGAGGGCCTTCATTGCCATGGCCGACGGGCTCGTGAGGGCCCTTGCCTGCCGACCGAGGGCGAGGCAGCCCTTGCCCTTTGGCGTTGGATTCATGGCGACCCTCGCTAGCCAATGCCAAAACTAGAAAAAAGAAAAAAAGAACAAGAAAAAGAAAATAAAAATCCACGTGTGATGAATAAATCAATAAAAAATTCACTTTAGACGATTTGCCAGAAGTGGTACTCAGATAATCTAGTTTGCTTTGATTTGGTATTCAAGTGGTTAAAAAAATATTATGACATTCAAATAAGTGCCATACGAAAGTTATGGCACTTGTACTGTATTTACCCCGGTGAAACTATGTATATAACAAGATCAATTTCACTCATGTCAGAGTGAAAAAAGACTGCACTTGGATTTGAGAAGAGTTAAATTGAAAGCAAGCGCTTCGGTGAGAAACTCTTTTCCATTATCGACCTTCAATTATGACTGGCTTTCAAGTGAATTGTTATATTTCTGTGACATTGCTCGTCTTTAGCTTCCGTGGAACATTCAAGGATAAGAGAACGAGGACAACCGAATTTGGTAGCCTAGTGAAAATGAAGTCACACTATTTTTTGCGAGGTCGTGAGTTCGAATTATATCACGAGTGATTCTTTGACGTATGCTTTGTGCACTTGCTATATTATGAGGTCGTAACCATTGCTGGCTAGCCTTGTCTGAGATTGCCTTACCTCAGGCGGTGTTGCCTGGATTGTTGACCTTCATCTAGCTCCTTTGTGCAAATCTTTATTGTCACTTAAATTTTAATTTTGTTTTTTCATTTGTATTGCACAAAAATGAGAATTAATTCTCACAAAAATAATTTCTCATGCATAGCATATTTTATTTGTATGCATTGCATTTATATCAATTTGGACAGACAGAGAAATTGAGCTTAAATTGAAGAGCGACAAACCCAAGCCTACTTGAAAAATTCGGCTAAGGCTAGCAATGGGTGTGCCAAGAAATATGAGAGTTTTTGGACTTATTTTCAGATTTATTTCAGCCCATTTTTGCTCAATTTAATGTTAAGGCTTTTAATTAATTAAAGTCAGATTCGAGTCCTAAAATATGTGATAAGCCCATGGAACAGAAATTCGGTTGGCCTAGTGAAGTCCCTCTAGGGTTGGAAATATGAGGTGTTTTAATAGTTAGGACCCTTAGAAAATTAGAATTTTAATCTACCGGTTCTAATCTAATTCTATAATCCAAGTCCAATCCTATGGTTCTGTGACCTAAAAAAAATGAGGTTCCTTAGGCTAATGGATTATTAGGTTCATCAAATAGCTAATCTAATACGGACTCTCCAAGTCTTACCAAACCGAACTTTAGTTTTGAATTTAATGTTCAGATAATTTGGAGTCGCCACTAATCATTCTTGGTAGGTTAATTATAAGCCTAAGTAAGACACCGGGAGAAATACCTTACTTCTACGAATTAGAGATTAAGGGATTCGGAGACTTAATTACACTAGTTAATTAAAACTAATACCCTTTCGATGCCTTGAATATCATGAAATGTCTTAAGTGAGTAACCCAAGCTTGGTTTACTTTTACACTCAAGTGAGGTGTTGTTTTCGTGTTTTCACTTTTTTAGATGGAATGCATGAAAGATATGAATGCAATAACATAATCAATAGAAAAATTTGCAATGCAAGACTTGTGGAATTGAAGCGATCTTGCCCTATATGCAAAGTTAACTAACTAATTAAAACATGCAAAAAATGACGTGATATCAAAACAGGACATAATGCAAGATAATACGATAAGCAACGTGCAAACACTCATACATCCCATTAGATAAACATGCAAAAGACATGGCAAAAAAAAAATGCAACATGGACGGGTAACATACAAAACACATGAAATTATGCATGATGTAAGAAAAAATAATGATTTTAAAATATGGAAAGCAATGTATAAGTGATATGCGAAGACTATGAGTATGAATAATATATGATATATGAACATGGCATGTAAAAGCATGTAAATATCTAACATACAATAATGACATGGATATGCAAACATGGGTATGCAAAAGTCAACATGCAAACACGGATATGCATAAGATATGCGAACATGCCAAGATGACATGTGATATGCAAATAATGTAAAAATGACGTGATATGCGGGCATGCAAAGATGACATGAGATATGTGGGCATGCGAAGATGACATGTGATATG
>JAGVVM010019550.1:0-13916 GCA_019149425.1 Psidium friedrichsthalianum
TTTAATAAATTTCCATTTTCCGCAACATTACCAATACGCCTGTGAACTTTTGTTCATACATAATACAACAACAAATTCACAAATCCTTAATTAATTATCATTACCCATTAGACTGATCCCCATTTATTTTCTCATACGTGGTAACCATTCCTATTTGGCACATATGATATGATGCTCCAGAGTCCAATATCCAAACATCATCGGACAAACTAACAGCAGAGCATGCAGTAAGAACACTGTCTGACTACCTTAGACGTCCTCTTCGCTAGCAACATTCACCACATCTTGTCTTTGAGCATGTTGCTTACCTTTCTCTTGAGCACAGGACAATCTGACTTGTAATGTCCTCTTTTGTGACAATATAGCACTCCACGTTCGTCTTATCGCCAGGTGGCTTAGATTTTGAGCGAACCACAGATTTCCCTCTAGGAGCTTTATCCCTGTTCTTGTTCCTGCCTCTCACAAAAAACCATCTGCTTTATTTTCACCACTATTATTCTCATTCAGTTTCGTTCTCAATTCAGCAGAATTCAAAGATGCTTTAACATCCTCCAAGGTTATGGATTCACGTCCATAAAGCATCGAGTTCACAAATTCTCATATGAAGCAGGCAGTGAACATAACACCATCAAAGCTTGATCTTCATCATCAAATTTAATATCTAAATTTTTCATATCAGAACAATTTTATTAAACTCATCCAAATGTTCCTGAACAGGCGTACCTTCGCGCATCTTTAGGTATAAAGATGCTGCTTCAAATAAAGTCTCGACGTCAAAGATTTCTTCATGTATAGACTTTCAGTTTGCTCTAGAGACCCCAGCTATTTCCTCATCGGCGACTTCTCGCAGAACCTTATCTCCAGAGACAATGAATCGCGCTATGCGCCTCTCATCCATCTCTTCTATTTCTGCCGAGGTCATGTCGTCTGGATAATTTCCGTCCAGCGCCCTAACCGTACCCTCTCGCCTCAATAAGCTTTCATCTTTATTCTCCTAATCCAAAATTACTCTGTCCATCAAAGATGAATCTGAAATTTCAGAGATGCCATCTAAAAAGGCCCTTTGATTTGGTATCGGGTCGTCGGGGGGATCGGGGTTGTCCGGAGTCGTCGGGGGTTGTCGGGGGTTGTTCTGGTATGGTCGCCGGGAGGTGGCCCGAGAAAAGTGGCCGAGCGCACGGGCCGTGGCCGAGCGAAGTGGCCGACGCACGGGTCGTGGCCGCGGACTTGGACGGGCGGCACGGGCCGTGGCCGAGTGAGTTGGCCGAGAGCACGGGTCTACCAATTTGTTGCGGAAATCAACAAAGAACAAAAGTGGAACACAGAGATTTTACGTGGTTCGATAAAATTGATCTACGTCCACGGGCGAGGCACAACGAAAATTCCACTTATTCAAAAGGAGAGTGTACATACAATGAAACCCTAATCACAATATATATATTGTGTCTTAAAACATAACAGAAAAACCTTTTTGGGTTAGGCTACGGCGATAAATATATGTATAAATTCAAGACCATATCTCAAGAAGAGGAAAACATAATTGTTGCCTGAATGTGATCCAAAGTGAACATTTGCAAATGCTTCACAATGTGAAATCGAAAGTGCTAGAATCGATCACAAGACCATGAAAGATAGACTGTGTTGACTAAGTGGTCACGGAATAAAAACCTCCAAAGAATAAGACTTGCCCTCCTTTTTTAGAACATTAATTCTAATGCGTGAACGAACCACAAGAAAAATGGAACAGCTTTTGCTACATTGGTGAACTAGCCATATACTTCCAAAGGAAAGAACATAACCAAATTGCTTGGAAGTCATCTCCATTTGCATCCAACCCTCCTCCTTGGTCACATCTTTCCGCACATCCACACTATTGTCTTCCCCTACGACGGCATATAAAAATACTTACAACACCCTAGCGAGAGAGAGATGACACAGGAGGAGGGCCATCCCCATTGGTGCCATCACCGGTGACCCTCGCCGGCCATGGATCCATGGTCCTAACAAGTGCAACAATCAAGGGCCGTTGCAATCGCGTCGGCGACTGGCGAGGGCTATCACAATCGTGCCAGCGGCGGGCAAGGGCACAAAGGCCCTCACCAAATTTGTGTGAAGGCCTCGCGACAGTTGTTGTCACCTTGTCGCCGCGAGCGAGGGCCTTCATGGCCATGGCCAACGGGCTCGTGAGGGCCCTTGCCTGCCGACTGAGGGCGAGGCAGCCCTTGCCCTTTGGCGTTGGATTCATGGCGACCCTCGCTAGCCAATGCCAAAACTAGAAAAAAGAAAAAAAGAACAAGAAAAAGAAAATAAAAATCCACGTGTGATGAATAAATCAATAAAAAAATTCACTTTAGACGATTTGCCAGAAGTGGTACTCAGGTGATCTAGTTTGCTTTGATTTGGTATTCAAGTGGTTAAAAAAAATTATGACATTCAAATAAGTGCCATACGAAAGTTATGGCACTTGTACTGTACTTACCCCTGGTGAAACTATGTATATAACAAGATCAATTTCACTCATGTCAGAGTGAAAAAAGACTGCACTTGGATTTGAGAAGAGTTAAATTGAAAGCAAGCGCTTCGGTGAGAAACTCTTTTCCATTATCGACCTTCAATTATGACTGGCTTTCAAGTGAATTGTTATATTTCTGTGACATTGCTCGTCTTTAGCTTCCGTGGAACATTCAAGGATAAGAGAATGAGGACAACCGAATTTGGTAGCCTAGTGAAAATGAAGTCACACTATTTTTTGTGAGGTCGTGAGTTCGAATTATATCACGAGTGATTCTTTGACGTATGCTTTGTGCACTTGCTATATTATGAGGTCGTAGCCATTGCTGGCTAGCCTCGTCTGAGATCGCCTTACCTCAGGCGGTGTTGCCTGGATTGTTGACCTTCATCTAGCTCCTTTGTGCAAATCTTTATTGACACTTAAATTTTAATTTTGTTTTTTCATTTGTATTGCACAAAAATGAGAATTAATTCTCACAAAAATAATTTCTCATGCATAGCATATTTATTTGTATGCATTGCATTTACATCAATTTGGACAGACAGAGAAATTGAGCTTAAATTGAAGAGCGACAGACCCAAGCCTACTTGAAAAATTCGGCTAAGGCTAGCAATGGGTGTGCCAAGAAATATGAGAGTTTTTTGGACTTATTTTCAGATTTATTTCAGCCCATTTTTGCTCAATTTAATGTTAAGGCTTTTAATTAATTAAAGTCAGATTCGAGTCCTAAAATATGTGATAAGCCCATGGAACAGAAATTCGGTTGGCCCAGTGAAGTCCCTCGAGGGTTGGAAATATGAGGTGCTTTAATAGTTAGGACTCTTAGAAAATTAGAATTTTTAATCTAACGGTTCTAATCTAATTCTATAATCCAAGTCCAATCCTATGGTTCTGTGACCTAAAAAAAACGAGGTTCCTTAGGCTAATGGATTATTAGGTTCATCAAATAGCTAACCTAATACGGACTCTCCCAAGCCTTACCAAATCGCAACTTTAGTTTTGAATTTAATGTTCAGATAATTTGGAGTCGCCACTAATCATTCTTGGTAGGTTGATTAGAAACCTAAGTAAGACATTGGGAGAAATACCTTACTTCTACGAATTAGAGATTAAGGGATTCGGAGACTTAATTACACTAGTTAATTAAAACTAATACCCTTTCGATGCCTTGAATATCATGAAATGTCTTAAGTCAGCAACCCAAACTTGGTTTACTTTTACACTCAAGTGAGGTGTTGTTTTCGTGTTTTCACTTTTTTAGTTGGAATGCATGAAAGATATGAATGCAATACATAATCAATAGAAAAATTTGCATGCAAGACTTGTGGAATTGAAGCGATCTTGCCCTATATGCAAAGTTAACTAACTAATTAAAACATGCAAAAAATGACGTGATATCAAAACAGGACATAATGCAAGATAATACAATAAGCAACGTGCAAACACTCATGCATCCCATTAGATAAACATGCAAAAGACATGACAAAAAAAAAATGCAACATGGACGTGTAACATACAAAACACATGAAAATATGTATGATGTAAGCAAAAATAATGATTTTTAAAATATGGAAGGCAATGTATAAGTGATACGCGAAGACTATGAGTATGAATAATATATGATATATGAACATGGCATGTAAAAACATGTAAATATCTAACATACGATTATGACATGGATATGCAAACATGGGTATGCAAAAGTCAACATGCAAACATGGATATGCATAAGATATGCGAACATACCAAGATGACATGTGATATGCAAATAATGCAAAAATGATGTGATATGCGGGCATGCAAAGATGACGTGAGATATGTGGGCATGTGAAGATGACATATGATATGCAAATAATGCAACGATGACGCGAGATATGTGGGCATGCAAGATGACATGTTACATGCAAACATAACATATGCAAATGTAAAATGCATGAGATAATCAGCAGAAATTTTTTTTGGGTATTTATTCCCAGAATTTTCGAACTTTTAGGATATGCATGAATAATTCCTTACCTCGATTTTCACTCCAAGTTTTCAATGAGATAAGCTTTCTAAGAAGCTTATCTTTCTAAAATCTCAATTAGATAGGATTTCTAAGAAACCATATCTTACTAAAGTTTTCGAGATATTTAGTATGGAATTCAAAAAAGATATGGTAATGATCCAAGGCAAACATGATAATCCAAAGCAAGTCAATGAATATCCAAGCAAAACATGATAATCACGATGCAAATCCACGGATATTTCTCTTGAATTTTTTTCGAAAAATTCTACTTCCTTAAATCCAAAAATTGATTTGAAAAGATGACGAATCCGATCTAAATGGTTATAGATTGGATTGGCTAAGTTTTCCTTTTTTATTGATCCGAAAAAATAATATCCGAATGGCTACGAATAGAACATGTTCGGGTTTGGGTTTAGGATTTTTAATTCACAAAAATTATGCCAAGTTTGGCCATGAAAGTTAAGCGCCAAAAAAAAATCAGATTTTTTGTACATCCCCTCTCAATTATGAGACTCATTGGATGCTACTTTGAAATGGTTTATTAAGTAAATTTCATGGGAAGTTATACGAATAATTAATTGATGTATGAAGTCTATTGATTGTTTATATGCATGTTGGTATATTGGTTTCTTTCCTTTGATTGAGAGGGGATGTAGGATGAGAAAGGCATGCCAGTTTTTTAAATATAGTTGTTGTTGACAAGTTCTTGGATGTACACTTACAGTTACTTTTTAATGTACGCATATCTTCCTTCACTTGGTGGCTTGTGTTATCAGATTTACGATGCTCCTTCATCAAGCTGTAGCTATTTATTCACATTTGCCTGCCAGTGGCTTATGCTTTGCATATGTAAGCATGTTTTGAGCAGTCATATAGTTACAATGTATGTTCTATGTGGATTGCTGACCTCCTCATTTTATCGTGAATCAATCGGTTATGATTGGTTTAAATGATCTGTGAATGGGCTTTTTGGGGACGTGCTTATATTACATGTCCATCCATCAAATTACAATCTCCCATCTTGTTTGTTGTTCTTACAACCTATCACCTGAATATATGAAAGGACTCTTGGTTGACTCAAGTACTTGTAGATATAATACGGGCAAAGCTGGGGAGAAGTTTTGACGCTGTTGTTTTTACTTTAGCTGTTTAGTTAATATGGCTGAGAATTGTCCTTCTTGCGTGGCGCAGTATGGTTTCCGTTTTAATTTAATAGCTAATGTAGGCTTATTTTTACTCATTACACATTTGATTGCCATATCCCTATCTATCATCAGTTTGACTCATCATATCCACTAGGGTTTGCCATCTTCATGTGGCCATATTTTGTGGATTTTGCCACGTCATTCCCAGTGGACAGTGGATTCAATAAGAGTCACGTTACAGCTGCAAAGGAACATCAAATTCTGTTTCACTTCTCGATGCTGTTATTGTACTTGTTAACTCCTACAATGTCAAGGCATTGGAAAGAGTTCCATCTGAGCTCTCTGAAAGTTTCTTGTTCCTTTTGAAAGATCTGTTGACTAAAGTGCGTCCTCGAATGTAGGACTATTTGGTGTGCTGCAAGTAAAAAGATTTTTAAGCAATATGAGGGTCAACGATCTGGCAGAGAGTATTTCAGACTTTCTATCAGAGTCCAATGCGACACTTTTTGCCAATTGATCAAATCAAAAGATGCATTTTTGGGTTACCTTAGTCTAGTTTCAAAGGTTTTAACGAGGGCTATTGGGAAGTATCACCTTTTCTCATAAGCAGGAGGACCTCTAGGCTATGGATGAGGAGGATATATTTAACTCTTTTTTGAATTCCATTCATCCTAAAAATGATGTTCACCATCTTCTCTCTTCTGCCCTCTATCGTGCGGTCTCTTGCCCACCTATTGCTTCTGATGACTTGGACATCTTCAATTTCTTAATAAACGAGAGAGGTAGCTTGGGTATGCTTTGTTCAGTTCAGAGAGAAAGACTATTATATTATAATTAACAAAGGATTATAATGATATATATATATATATAAATATATATAAAAAGCATCTGAACAACAAAAACTAATATACACTTATCCTAACACTCCCCCTCAAGTTGGGATGTAAATATCAAATAATCCTAACTTGTTACATAAAAAACTCACCTACTCTCCCTTAGAGATTTAGTAAGATATTTGCAAGCTGATTCTCCATCCTTGTATATTGAAGAATAATCTCCCCTTTTTGAACTTCTCTCTCGTACAAAGTGACAGTCAACCTCAATATGTTTAGTTCGCTCATGGAAGATAGGATTATTTGCAATGCAAATAGCTAATTGATTATCACAATATAATACTGATGGATCTGATGTTGGCAAACCAATTTTTGATAATAACATCATCAACTAGAGCAATTCATACGTCACATATGCTATAGCTCTATATTTTGCTTCAGCACTTGATCGGGAAACCACTTATTGTTTTTTACTTTTCCAGGAAAATAAATTACCTTCAAGGAACACACAGTAACTCGATGTAGATCTCCTATCAATAGGAAATCCAGCCTAGTCTGCATCAGAGAAACCTATAGTATCTAGATGTTCGTAATTCTTGAAAAGTAACCCTTTACCTAGTGCTTTGTTCAAGTACTTGATAACTCTAAGTACAACATCCTAGTGAGTGGTACAAGGAGAACTCTGAATTGGCTAACTACACTGATAGCAAATGATATATCAGGCCTTGTGACAGTAAGATAGTTCAATTTTCCCACAAATCTTCTATACTTCACTGGATCATGTAACAATTCTCCATTTTTTTTGCATCAAGTTTCACATTGGGTTCCTTAGGAGTATCTACTAGCTTTGCTCCAAGAAATCCAACCTCGTCAAAGTACATATTTTCAATGCGATAAATTGATACCTGCATGTGAATATGCAACTTCAATACCAAGAAAATAATAGACGTTCCAAAACCTTGATATTAAATTATGTGTACAAAACTGCTTAAGCCGTTGGATACCATCTGAATCACTGCCAATAATGATAATATCATCCACATATACCACTAGAAGAGTACAATCAATTGAGGAGATACAACTAAAAACTGAATGATATACTTGACACCGTTTTAATCTAACCTGATAATATCATCACTAAATTGCAAACCAAGGACGAGGAGATTGCTTGAGTCCATACAAAACTTTATGTAAGTAGCATACCAAATTCTCCCCTTGAGTAATAAACCCGAGTGGTTGCTCCATGTAAACTTCCTTAGACAAGTCACCATAAAGGAATGCAATTTTCACATCTAACTAATGAAGAAGTCAACCAAAACGCACTGCAAGGGAAATAAAGACACGAACAGATGAACTTTTGTCAATAGGTGAAAAAGTGTCATCATAATCAACAACGTATGTCTGAGAATATCCTTTTACAACTAGTGAGCCTTCAATCGATCAAGAGTGCCATCAGGATGAACCTTAATAGTGAATACCCAACGGCAACTAGCAATTTGTTTCTTTGCAAGTAATGAAGTGAGTTCCCAAGTACGGTTCTCAATAAGGGCCTTCATTTTATCTTCTATTGCTTACCACCATCCAGGATGAGCAAGAGCTTCAGCGACATTGCTAAGCACAAGAACAGAGGAAGACAAGACAAATATGGAGAAACTACGAAAAAACGGTCATACGATAGGAAATTTGAAATAGGATGACGAGTGCGAAGACAATTAGAAAGACCAGAATAAAGGGCATAACAATCCGCAAGACGACCAACACAAGAACGTGTATCTTTTCGAGTAGTGATGGGCACGTCAGGATCAAAGGATGGTGCAACAATTGATGAGGGAACAAATGAATCATGTGTTGGTGAAGTTTGTACCACTGCAGTAGGATCTGCACCAAACCAATGATATGTGCGGTTAGCAAATTGAAATCTTGTAGATGGTGCTGAAGGAAGTGAGAGTATGGGAAAAGTCGATAAGACACATTCGCTACTCTCAAAAAGTGACTAGAGGTTCTATCTGAGTATTATAATATATGATCCTAAAGAATATTATCTGTCGACACGAGTACATGACAACGTTTAGGACTATAACACTTGTAGCCCTTTTGAGTTCGTGAGTATCCTACTGTTGACACCTGATTTTTAATCGCTTTTAGAACTCATAAAAAATCAACAAAAATAAAAAAAATTGATTAAAAATCAACTTTGGGGACCTTGGCCAAGCCTAGAGAACCAATTTTGACCAAAAATGATTTTTCATATTTTTAGTATTTTTCGGTATTTTTATTTTCAAAAATTATAAAAAAACAAAAAAAATTGAGAAAATTGCAAACTCAATTTTGGAAGCCTTAGCTAAGCCTAAGCAACATTTTTGAACAAAAAATAATTCTTCATTTTTTTTGTATTTTTTTAATATTTTTCAGAAATTAGAAAAATATTTAATAAAAAATAGCATTTGAGGCCACAAAAATACAAAAAATAGTTGATATTTTTCTTCTAATTTTCTCTTCATTTTGGCCCAATAAATTTTGAAAAAAAAATTCAATCTGGAATTGAGAGTTTCGTTGTTAATTTGATTTTCAGGTTATTTAGTTAATTTGTAGAAATTGCGTTTAATTCTGCAATTCTCGATTTTTGCATTTCTAGAGTCGTGACATTGTCCTCTAATAGTCCAAATTTTCCAATGACCTGTGGGTGTTGCGATCAATGAGAAATTTCTTAAAACCCGGCAGATTCAAAGATCCGAAAAAAAAAAATCAGAACTTGCTATTAATGAGGCCACAGGGGAGTTTGTTGAACTCTACGAGTGGCTATCACCTCCGCCGCTAGTGTCCAATAGGTCCGTGAGTCCACATCTACCGTCCGATCCAACACTTGAAGCTGTGTGCAACTTTTGGCGAATCCAAACTTGGGAAACATATTTCGGTAGGAATGTGATGATAATGCAGTCCATAATTTAGGCCCTTTTTCGGTGGTTGAAGAATAAAAAAATGAACCCACCATCTGGTGACCGAGTTGGTTTGCGCTCAGTTCCTTTCACGAGAGGTCCTGGGTTCAAAATTTCTCAGCGCCAGGTGACTTAACCGGGGGCTCGTGGTTGTGGGGTCTGCGGATCCTCCTGAGGACTAGTCGTGCTTCACCGCTGGTTTGAGCACAAGTTCACCGGCCGCGCGGACACCTCTGTTATCAAAAAAAAAAAAAGAGTGGCGAGTGGAGTGCAATTGATGAGTTCTCTCGGCAAGTGGGGTGCATTTGATTGATAAGGGGCAAAAAGAAAAGTAAAGCAAGGAAGGAGCAAAATGATGTGCTTGGTGAGCTGTCCCTTGGCAAAAGACTTGGGAGTGATAAATCAGTGGGAGGACGATTTAGAAGGGGACAATCTTCTTCTTCCTGCAGACTCATATACGCAAGAGGAACACTTCGATGATTGGATCAAAAGCACAAGAAGAAAAAGAAGAAGAAAGCACGCAACTTGTTGGAATCTCGAGCGAGGGAGCTCTTCATTGATAATATTGGAAACAAAATCAATTCCAGAATGGTGAAGAAGATCCAGGTGTTCTGTAGAGGCCCCGATGCTAATGATACGTCCTCAAGTGAAGACGAGTTGGATGAAAATGGTAAGAAGCTTTTTGTTGCCTCATCAATCTGATACTTCCGGTTGCACGCCCTAATGTTATTGACGCCGAAAATTCATCTCGAAATACCATTGAGGAAGTCAATCACCGTCGAAAGAGGAGAAAGCTTGGTAAGAAAGGTTAGAAGACAAAAGAAAATGGCCGACAAAAGCTAAAGTGAATAAAGATAGAAAAAGGAAAAGTGGAAGCCATGTTGGGGGAGGTTGCTGGCTGGCTCGGCCGGGGGTCTTCGTCCGTTTCGCCTTGAACTGGGGGAAGACCGAGGTGGTCAAAAAAGAGAGAAATGCAAGCTGGAAGCTCACCGAGGGAGGAGGAGGAAAGATTGAAAGGGGACTCTTTGACCAGCTCATGGGGAGGACGGTTGGAGCAGGGGAATTACTGGTTGAATTTCCTCATCAATTTGGAGAGAGAGGAGTGGTAGGCATGCATGCATGGGGACGACCAGAAGAGATAATGGGGAGCTGGACCGGTGAAAAGAAGGGAATTCTTCTGACCGCATGAAAGAAATTGGGGGGAGAGAGAAGAAGAGAGGATTTGGCATGGGAGAGATATAGTGACTGGGTCATTCGGGGGCTCTCCGGGAGGATTGCATTGACGGCCGAGCTCATAATTAAGCTAGCCGACCAGCTGGATGGCATTTCTTTTGAGCAGCACGTAGGTTACATCGACTTCCAGCTCATCAAGGACGGGCCACCGGCCATTTGAAGCTTAAGATCCAGGCTTGGTTCGAACAACAACCAAAGTTGGTGGCCCGAATCTGGCGAACGCATAATTGCGATTAAAAGAAAAAAACCAAAGTTGCGATGTCATGCCCCGAATCTGGCGAACGCATAACATCCCTGTCGTAGACCAAAACCTCATCGCCTGGCCAATCTTAGCGACGGCCCAGGACACGTCGCGGCCAGACGACGTCTAACAGGATGCTACAGCAGAAGACCTCAGCCCCATACATACAATAACAGAGAGGTAGAAGAGACATAGAGACCAATTTTCAAATGCAAAGGACTTCCATTAAACTGCCAAGGGTCACATACTACAACTTTTAAATAACAACAACAGTACAACATGCGATAACAAAACGTACCCACGACGACTACAAAAGCAGGACTACTAGCATCTACTAAAATTAAGCTCCCCTCAAAAAGGATCACGCGAGGAGGTTAAAAGTCTAGGCATCCTCCACATCGCTCCTATAGGCAGGTGGGATCTCCTCGGGAAGTGGGCCAGGTGGGTCTATCTCCATGTCAACCTCCATCTGGTTCTCGTCAGGGTCGTCAGCATAATACACGTGGGGACCTTCCTCTCAAAAACTATCCTCGGGCTCAGACTCTGGTCTACTCGAAGGGTCCACCAACGCACCATCAGGAGGGGCAGCACTAGGATCCTGGGCATGAAAGACCTCGGGTGGAATGTCGAAGCCAGAAAGGGCCTCAGACAGGTCCTACCCCACCCTCAATCTCTATGCCTCATATTGGTGTTTCTCCCAAACGACATCACCCACATCCACCTAGAGAGTGGTCACCTGCCAGACGTAAACACTGCCATCGTTTGCTAAATATTCCGTCCTGTCAATCTGCGACTCTATGGGTATCCCAAAAACTTTTCGCGGTCCACTCATACTCAAGGTCGAGGTTCTGAAAGGGCGATCAGCCCAAAGCATGAGTTTTATAAACTCAGTAAGCAAGACTTTAAACTCAATTTAGAAAGCAGCATGCAACAGAGCTCGACTCGTCAGGCGATATACTCAACTATAACACAATGATCATGCCAATCATGCCAGATTGTCAAACGTCACGCAAGCATCATGACAACATGCCATGCAAACACAACAGGTTCCAGATAATCTACGCGTGACGTCAATTCAATAAATACATGTGCAGCATGTTCGAATATTTAATGGGGATTTGCCGGCGGCTCGATAGCACTCTCGGACTTTCCAGGGGATCTAGTGGCCCGGCCTCCACTGATCCCGGCCCCGCGTTTTAAGCGTCTCGGGCCCGTGCCCCGGACCTGGTAACTATGTCATTAGACACCCTCAGGCCGGCACCCTTATCACTCCAGCTACCCCGTGCCGAGCACGTAACAGGCGCTGGTACCGCTACCGTAGTTCAACAGCTCGACGGCCGGTACCCCTTATACTCCCCATTCTCGGAGGCCCCCTAGACACATCTGGGCCCACCTGCGCGGTTTCTACGCACTCCGTCAAACGCACATTTCCCCCATGGTATCATGCGATGTCTCAATATCACAAACAGGTGATTCACAGTCATGCTCTGCTCACAATGTATCATCTCACATTGCATTCACAAAATGCAGGATTTCAAATGTACGATTATGCAGGCACGCATTTCGGAACTCACAAATTACCTATGCAAGTCAGCTTTTACACACGCACCTCACCTCAAGAGCACGCATCATACTACACATAATCACACCAAAGCATGCCAATAATAATATTCATGCACTTCACCACAAAAATACATGCTTTCGGGGCTCGGTTTTGACTCTAAGTCATCTAGGTCTTTGGGCACGCTTCCCAATGTACATGGCTAGACTCGTAATCCTCGAAATGACCACTTTGTCCTCATGGACAGCCCCTAATCCATATGACCAACAAGCTTTAAGGTACCAAAATTGTCATTTTAAGCTTTAATTCTCGTCCCAAGTCCTCTAAACTTTCCGGCGTACCACTCGGTGACCACGACTCGCTCTCGCACTCACGAAACGACCATTATACCCTCAAGGACAGCGAACATAGTGCATGACCAGCAGCGTATTTCAAGTCATCGATGCTCAAAAACTCAACGTTATAGTCTAATATGCACTCGAAAGTATAACTCTACCATATGCCATATTCTAAGTCGGGTTTAAGGCTCGCTTACCAAATGCTCTAGCTCGGGCACCCACGAGACTTGAACGATGTCGTGGCGGTCCACGGCAACTTAACATATACGCGAGAGAGGGTGAGAGAGAGCTCATGAATCAAATAGAGAGAGTGATGTCCGAGAGACACTCCCTCGGGTTCGGGGGTTGACCGGGGCTAAAGGTGGCTCTTTTAGCCATGGCGTGGACAATGGAGGTCGTCAAGACGTTGGGGGTGAGGGTCATGGTCAGTCGGGAGCCAATGAAGGTGGTTGGAGGCCGGAGAAAGGTGGCTGAAGGCGGCAGAAGGGATGACCGGCGGGGGCGATGGGATTGGAGCAGTCAGCTTCGGGGAGCTGTTCTGGCCAGCTCCGGTGTCTGTTTGGTACGAGTGAGGTGGCGTTGGAACGGGCTTGAAGAGACGAAGAGAATGGCGGTGGTTTCATGGCAATCGGAGCACTACAGAAGAAGTTATGACCTTTGGAAGATAGGTGGTGCATGGGGAACCCGAGAAAGAAATTGAGAGATTTTAGGAGGATAAGTTTCTTACCAAAGCTTGGGGGAGTGAGGGTCTTCTGTTTGTGACTCGAGGACGTCGTGGGGGTGGTCGCTGAGGTGGAACTCCGGTGGTGTGGCGGTCCGACGACGTGGCAAGATGGTGGCCAAAGGAAGAGGAGGTTGTCTTGAGATTTTGAGGAGCAAGGGAGAGAGAGATTAAGAGTGAGGGATTATTATCCCCTTGGTCAAAGGAAGAAGAAGAGGGAAAAATTAAAATTTGAAAAAGAAATGGATGTGACTTGGTCTTGGGAAGAAGCATGCATTAATGGGTGAGGTGACAAAAGTAATTGCCATTAATGGAAGAAATCATGGGATTTTGGACAAGACAAAAAGTAGATTTGATTTGACTAGATTTCTTGGAGGAAGGTGAGATT
>JAGVVM010019551.1:0-29171 GCA_019149425.1 Psidium friedrichsthalianum
AAAGGTGGCTGAAGGCGGCGGAAGGGATGACGGCGGGGGCGACGGGATTGGAGCAGTCAGCTTCGGGGAGCTGTTCCGGCCAGCTCCGGTGTCCGTTTGGTGCGAGTGAGGTGGCGTTGGAACAGGCTTGAAGAGACGAAGAAAATGGCGGTGGTTTCATGGCAATCAGAGCACTACAGAAGAAGTTATGGCCTTTGGAAGATAGGTGATGCATGGGGAACCCGAGAAAGAAATTGAAAGATTTTAGGAGGATGAGTTTCTTACCAAAGCTTGGGGGAGTGAGGGTCTTCTGTTTGTGACTCGAGGACGTCATGGGGTGGTCGCCGAGGTGGAAACTCCGACGGTGTGGCGGTCCGGCGACGCGGCAAGATGGTGGCCAAAGGAAGAGGAGGTTGTCTTGAGATTTTGAGGAGCAAGGGAGAGAGAGATTAGAGTGAGGGATTATTATCCCCTTGGTCAAAGAAGGAAGAAGAGAGAAAAATTAAAATTTGAAAAAGAAATGGATGTGACTTGGTCTTGGGAAGAAGCATGCATTAATGGGTGAGGTGACAAAAGTAATTGCCATTAATGGAAGAAATCATGGGATTTTGGACAAGACAAAAAGTAGATTTGATTTGACTAGATTTCTTGAGGAAGGTGAGATGTGACACTTGCATGATTGATGTGATTGATGTGACACATTTTCTCGAGAAACGTGCCATCTAGACCGGGTGAATCTCTACTGCTCCTGACACGCTTTACGAGGTCATTCCAGTCTAACTCTCTAATTCCTCAAGAAAGATCCTAATCTCACAGAAAATGTTCTTATCGAGATCCAGGGAGTCTAAGCCAGGGCAGGGGCAAAACTGCCATTACCAATATCAACTTCACTTTTCGAATCAAAGACCGAGTCTTTTGACTACAGAATGACTCGAATCATTTCCAAATCGCCTCTGTGACATTTCTGGAAATTCGATCGTCCAAATTCAAAATTCTTTTCGCGGCCACATTCATTTAATAACGACTTTAGTAAACACTCGGACCAACGGGCGGCTGTTAGGCGATACGAGTATCTGTCCTAGGTAGCCATTCCCTTTCGGTTAGTCATCTCGAGTTGATCAGGCTCGAGTAAGATTTATCTAAAGCGCTTTAATGAAATACATCCATTCTTTTATTAAATCCCGAAAATGGGTCAAAATCCAGACTGTCACATCAACATTCTATTTTGGAGTTTAATAACCCTCAATCCACCAAAAAATTAAACGTATGGGTTCATAATAGTGAGAAAGTGAGTTGTGAAGTCAAAATCGAGTTATAGGGTGCTAGGTCTAGGCTCTTCGATGCCGGACGACGCTCTGCAAAGTTGGCCGATGCTAGGTGATGACATATTTGGCCTCGCCAAGCTACGTGATGCTGGGTGACATCTCTTCAAGGCTCGCCAGGTGCCACAATATCATATATAACCTTGTCACGCCTAAGAGACATCAAGCAATGCCGAAACTAGGCTCGTCAGCTTAGGCGACGCCCCTACAAGGCTCGCTAAATTTCGACGACGCTGGATCGGAGTTTTCGATGAGATCTGCTAACTCCGACAGTAGCTAGTGGTGGTCGACAGTGAGCGGTGGCCAGTGGTGAGCGGTGGCCAGCGGTGGACGACACTGGGGTTTAGGTATTAATTAGGCTCTGATACCATGTTAGAGGAAAAGTGAATCTCAAATTATTCAATAAAGTCGTATTTATACATTGGTAACCCAACAAACCCTAAGAGTCACAAAGATAACTCTACCCTTAATACTTCTAACATCATGGAAAAAAAATGTTCTTGCAATTGAATTAGGAAGCATCTTTGCATTTGAATTTGCTTCTTCTTTTTTTGTGATTATGGAGTCCTTAATGCATTTGATGATTTGTTGCATTTGTTGTGATAAGTTATTAGGAGGAATGGGAATGTAGACATGTGACTTGTGGAGTGGAGTCTTAATGGTAATATGATCATAGACTATATTCCATTTGCTTTTGCAGTGTGGACCTCTCCTTCCTTGTCCATTATTTTGAAGAGATGAACTTACTATGTTCATAATAATGTCATTCAGAGTCCAAGCTTAGCTATCCTCTTACAGCGTTCATTATAATGTCACATCCACACAATTTTTGTAGGATACTGCACAAAATATTGAACTATAATAATAAGCTCGCAAGTCATAGCCACTGCACTTCCTCTTCATGCATTCACCCATTACTCATGAGAAATAACTAGGCAAACCTAATAAAAGATAAATGCGATGCATAATCCTATGCATCTTTTCTGTGAAATTAACTGCAAAGCATGGCATCTTCTGTTACATAATTTGTTTATTGAATTAGTATAAGGATTGTGACAGGACATATAGCCTGTGATGTGTATGAAATTGTTCGATGCTTTTGTATTTGCTGTTTAAAATATATTGCATCTTGTTTGACTTTCTATGGATTATCTTCATTGATAGGTCCATCATTCTCATGAAAAGAATCTGAACAAGATGATTGATATGTATGATGAGATAGCACTAGTGGTTTGGAAAGATATGGCAACTGGAAGCTTTGCTAAGCAATTCAGAGATATCGATGTGACAAAAGTTGACTCACCTATGATTTAGGCAATAACTTCAATGAGTTGATGAAGGGGTCAAAAACATCTCATCTACTACGCCTTTAGAAAAGATGTCCCACAAAAGATAAAGATGTCCCGACATGGATGATAAGTATTCTATACTTTCAACACAAATTAGAGAGATGGCCTCAGCAATGAAGTCATTGAGTCAAACCACTGCAAATACTATAAAATCCCTAATGACATGATGAAAGCTGAATACTCTAAACTCTACATGAGGTGATGAAAGTGGATGGCCATGATAAACTTGCCCTTGGATCAGTTTTTGACTATCTAGTTGAGAATGAAAAAATTGCAAATGCATTCATGGTGAAGAGTGCTAATCTTCAGAAAGCGTGGATTGACAAATTTCTAAGCAAATGAGAACATAATTAGTGATATGTTTTATTTAGTTTTGTTACCAAAAGGCACATTTGTTCTTTCTTTTCATTTTGTTGTTGTCAGTACTATGAATATTAAACCAGTACATGTTGCTGATTTGGAGGGTCTTGTCCTTCGATAAAGTTGTGATTGCTTTCATCATTGGATTATACTTAAAATGCACATCTACTCTATCTCTAGTATTATTCCTATCAATTGATATTTCAACCTTTTGCCTCTTGTGGTTTTCTATTTCCCACTCTTGCAGAAGAGTCTTGATCTTCTCAAAAAGATCCTCACATTTGGAGCTGATGTTCATTGAAGCCTACATTTGTTGTCTGATACTGTTTTTGTCTATCGGCATAGGTGGAAGTCTTTGACTCCATCTCCGTGTCTTGTGTTGATGGAGGTTCATAATTAGTGATGTGTTTTATTTTGTTGCTGTTATTATGCAACTGCAACAAGACATTGCATTGTTGCTTTTGTTTCCTTATTGATTCGTGTTATCAGCACATATTCTTATGTTTGTTGGATGATCTAGGGGCATTGATCATGTTGAGGTTCATCCCAAGTTTTCTACATTCTAATGCAACCACTCGTTGCTCAGTTATGGAATTAATAGTTTTCAATTTGGTTCGCCCGACCTCCGTGGACTTGGACCCAACCTTGATAGACCCAAGCCAGAGCATCAGGTCTCGGGGCCTGCTTCAATGGACCTGGGCCCGAACAATTGGGGACCTTGGTCCATACCCATTTTCCTGGCAGCCCGTACCCAAGTTATTGAAGCTTGAATAATGTATGTCTATTTTGAAGAAAAAGAAATGGGTAAATTTTTCTTACCAAATGGAGGAAAATATTTTCCGTGTCCTTTTCAAGTTTTAGCTAAACACCAGAAAATGAAGTTAATGACTTCCTTGAAAATATTTTCTTGAAAGGTCTTATTTTTCGCAAAATAAATGAAGCCTTAATGAAAGGAAAAGAGAAATGGATAAAAAGAAAGTACAAAAAAGGTGTGAGTCGGGTTTAGCAAATCTGGGCTTGACTAGGCTCCACTTTTTTTTCCAAAAAAGTGACAGTTTTGAAACATATTTTCATAAAGTTATTTTTTAGAAAAACGATAATATTTTTCAGTGTTTGGCTAAGACCTGAAGATGAACCTAAAAATATTTTCTATTGTTTGGTAAAAAAATATCATTAATTTTCTGCATCTTCGTTTGGTCAAAAATACTAACGTGGACTCGGCCATCTTACATGGCATTGCCAGCACTAACGTGAATATTTCTTTTGATATTTTTTAAATTTTAATTTTTCACATATTTTTTTGAATTTTGTGACAAATTTTTATTTTTATTTTTATATTTTGTATTTTCATATTTTCTTTTTTTTCTCTTTTTTCTTTCTTCTTCTACCGACCATGAGATGATTGGCCACAAGCAAGGCTTAGCCTCGCCCAAAGCCAGTGAGCTCAAGCCTCGCTAACCTCTTGCGAGGCCGATTGGGAGGTGGAGCCTCACCCAAGGCCAATCGTAGTGGCCAGCAAAGGAAGAAAAAATTAATTAAAAAGAAAATGAATGTGAAGGACTATACGGAGGAAAGGGAAAAAAAATGATTTCCTCCTTTTATTTTACTTTCCCTTTTGAAGGTGTTTTTTTCATTGGTGGAAACTTTTTTTTATGATTAGTTTATTTTTTGTGAATCAATTAACAAAAATTTCAAAAAATGTTTTCCTAAAATTCATTTTCCATGGAACAAACAAGTCTTAATAAATATGAGTTTGGACTGGCTTTGAGTTTTGTGAGCCAATTAAAAATGTTTGTGTTGGGCTTACTTTAATAAGCCCAATCACATCTCGGGCCCACATCTTTGGAGTCCAATTCAGTCATCACATTCGGACCAAGCATAGGCCCCAGTTTGGGTCTCCATTTTCAGAATTAGAAAATATTCAAATTAACTAAAAATAAAAATAAAAAACATTAAGTCAGAAAATGGTTAGAAACAAAGACCTTCATTAGATTGTTATGTTTTAGAGTTAGGATTAGCTTATTTCATATATTTAGTAAACAATTAGTTTAAGAGTTTTATGAACATATTTGATATAGCTTGATTTTTGTAGATTGGTGATTTAGAAATGAAATTGAATTTGATTTGAACTAAGCTCAATGGGGTTGCTGTCTTGCAATTCAATAACAAGGCCATGTAAAATTTTTGTTTGGCACTTCATTGAATTTACTTCTATATGCTTTATTTTTTATCGCATTAAATACGATTGTCTACTTTTCCTTAACTCACACTCGTGCATGGACATCAATTAATGACAAAGGATGATAAAATGATCAAAGATCGCTTGAATCATTTTGATAACAAACTAATCAACTTAGGGTACCAAAAAGGCATTAGTTAGACGATTAGTGTAATCAAGTCCCCGACTCTAGATCTTTGGTTACATAAGAAGTGAGGCATCCTTCTGCACCATGCTTGATTTCTAGCCCACCTTTCTTAGGCTAGTGGCGACTCTTATTTAAGTTCAATTTTCTAGATAGATTTTATTCTCATTGTTGTGTGAGATAAGGACTTGGGAGAACCTACGACTAATTGAGGGTCCTTGGCCCACTTTTAGGCAATACCTCTAAGCCTACTTGTCATCCCCTAACGTAGAAAAAGTGCGTTGTGGACACATGGCAACTTTGAATGCAAAAATCACATAAGAATGGCATGGCATGGCAAAAGTAATATGACATATGTTATAAATTTTAACGAAACAGTATATAAGTTTTTAATTATATCTAGCTGTCATTCATAATTTTTAAGTAAAAATGGATAAGTTATCTTGAAATTACAATTTTATTTTCCATCGTAAAACCATTATTTTGAACTGACGAATTTTTTTTTCAGATTTTCATTCCATTCCATGCTCATATTTTCCTTATGAACAAGCATAGATATCCTTGTACCAAATTCAAAGATAGCTGGAGCTTAAATCACTACTTTAATTTTTTTTTCTCACTTTATCTTTCATTTACATCTCATCTTACCAAATTGGCTCTATTTGCAAAAAACTGGATGATTTAAAAAATATAATTCAAAAGATGATCATTTATATTACTCAAAATTAGACTATGTAAACTATTTTCATCATCATCAATAATTTATATTTAAATATTCTTTTTATACAATGAAAATATTTTCCATTTATTTATTTTTGTAAATAATTTAACCAATCATTTTGCAAAAAATATTTTTCAATTTGCTAATATTCTGAAAAATAAATTGGAATATATTCATTAGAAGTCCTAAAACTTGTCATCTAAGTGCAATTAAGTCCTAAAAATTTTAGAAAGTGCAATAAAGTTTTAAAACTTGACAAATTGATGCAATCGGGTCTTTTCGTTAACTCTATCCAATTCGGCTAATGAAAAATGCCGACGTTACATTTTTTTATTACTTTCTCTCTCCTACATAGTGTTAACATGGCTAAAACAAGAAAGATAAGTAAAAAACAATGCAGTTTTGGTCTAAATTTATTTTTTTAACATAAATATGAATAAAATTAAATTAGAAAATAAACTAAAAAAAGGCAATAGTAGTGAGGGTCCCTGCTACCCCCACCATCACGAGAAAGTTAGTGATGATGGGGTGAGGGTCAGCCAGGGTCGCCGAGCCCTGGGCAACCAAGGGCTTGGGCCTAGCACTCGCCTAGATCTGGGACTGATTTAGGTTGTGTTTGGTGGGTTGGATGCATCTATCGAAGCAGAAGCAGGCTGTCAAACCATTTTTTGGGGAAATCAAAGTCAGTCATCATGCAGGCCCTCATCTTCTTCATCGTTGTTGTCTTCCTTGTCCTCCTCATGCAAATTTGACAATGCGAAGCAGCTAGAGGACTTGAACACACTATGCTTCCTCCCATGGTGGCCTGAGAACCTGCTTGTGACATTCTTGCCTCTCTCGCCATCTCCGTTGTCATCCTCTTTGCTGAGAGGTAGAGGTGGCCACGGTTCGGAACCGGGCCGGTTCCGATTCGGAACCGGAACCTTGAAGGCGGTTCCGGTTGCGGTTCATGAACCGGCGGTTCGGGCCGGTTGCGGTTCATGAACCGGCGGTTCAGGCCGGTTCAAGGGCCGGTTCCAGTTTCGGTTTGAACCGGACGGAACCGCCGGTTCAATTCCGGTTCGGAACCGCCGGTTCCGAACCGGCGGTTCCGTCCGGTTCAAACTGATTTTCAAATAAAATTTTAAGAAATAAAAAAAATTTAAATAATAAATTATGAAATAAAAAAGATAAAATTATGAAATAATAAATTTTCAAATACAAATTGTAATTAAATTTATGGATCGGGGAAAAAAAAAAGGGAGGGAAGAAAGGGCTTGAACTTAATGAATTATCATTAAGCGCCTACATATCTTCTTGGGGATAGAAGAATCAAAGCCCATGTAGTTCTTTTACCTTTGATAACCCCATACTTACATCATCATCAATCGTCGCTACCCGTGGCGGTGGTATCTTCGTCATTGAAGAATTCGGATTCGTTGTTGCGATCCATTTCTTGTTGTCGATATGCCGCCTTTGTCCAATCATCGACACAAACTTGAACTTCAACTGAATCCGGAGACGTCGATCATCCAAAATATTACCTCCAGTACTAAATGATTGTTCAACCGCAACTGTTGAGCAAGGGGTTGCTAAAATCTCTTTTGCAATGTGAGCTAATACTGGAAATTGAGTTGAATGATTATTCCACCACTTTAGAATTTGGAAATCAATGCCGTCTGATTGAGGAAACTCAAATTCAGTAGTTAAATAAATTTCTATTTCGGAAATATTTCCCATTATTCCCTTTTGTCTTTTTTGTCTATTTATTAGATTTCTAGACCCTCTACCTAGGTGCTTGCCTTGCATGCCACTAACTTGGGAAGAAGTTCCACTATCACCAACTATATTATATCTATTACAAAAATCATTATACAATTCTATTATTATATCTTTAACTTCTTTTTCTATATCTCTAATATTTACGGTTTCAATCAAATGTAAACACTCATAGTATGAATTCAAATCATCAAGTAAGCCCTTCATTTTCGTACGTGGATCCAAAACACAAGCAACCAAGTAGATAATAGGAATTTTGGTATAATATTGCATCCATTTCGTTCGCATTGCTATAATAGTTGGACCTAATTGATTATCGCCTTCATTTTCTTGAAAAATATCAACAATATTTAGATACTCTGTTAAAAATAAATGTGTAGTAGGATAATAAACACCGGATAAAGTATAAGTTGCATTATTAAAAACTTTTAACAAATCTAAAATTCTTTTGCAAATATCCCACTCTTGTGGGTATAAATTACTTTGAGGAACATAATTCGCAAAAAATGTACATAATAAATCTTTATATGAAAAAGATTGATTAAGCAACTCGTATGTAGAATTCCAACGATGTGGAACATCTCTTGGAAATTTTTTTGGTTTTTTTCCATTTTGTTTACAAAATCTACCCATTCTCTCATAACTTGGGAATGTTTCCATAAATATGTAATTGCTGTTTTTATTGGACGAAGAACATTTTCAAGAGTTCGTAAACCATCTTGTACGCATAAATTTAAAACATGGCAAGCACATCTAATGTGAAAAAAATTTCCACCAAAAGCGGGTTTACAAATTGTTTCTAACTCGCGAACAGAAGCAGTCTTTGATGCGGCATTATCAAAACCAATTGAAAAAATTTTATTAACCAATAAATATTCTTCTAAAACTTGCTTAATTATTCTATAAATATTATGTGCCGTATGCGATTCATCAAAAACTCGAAATGCAATAATTCTTTTTTGAATGTTCCATTCATCGTCTATCCAATGACATGTAATACCCATATAATAATGAGTTTGCCAAGGATCACTCCAAATGTCGCTACCTATATGCACATGTCCATTGAAAAATGCAAAAAAATTTCTCAAATCATCTTTTCCTTTTTTATAAAGTTTAAACATTTGGCGTTTAATCGTATTTCTCGAAACGGGTTTTGCTTGTGGAGTACATGCATTTTGTACAAAAGTATTAAAACCAAATTTTTCACCAAAATTAAACGATAAATGTTCAACGGCAGTAAATTTAGCAAATTCTGCTCATAATTATTTCTATCGTAACGAAATAAATTAGAAGTGTTAGAATCGACAAACTTGGGAATTTATTGTTGCCTCGTGTCGATCCCCAATTCCGTTGGATATTTTGACGCCAAATGTCGTCGATATGTTCCATAGCCGCTTCCAGTTGTAAACCTGTATACTTTTTTGCAATGGTTACATATGAGATTGTAGTCGTTACCTTCTAAATGTTGCTTGGTGAAGTGTTGCCATATGATGGATGCACCCCCTCGACTCATTTCTTTTGTTGTTGACGCTTCTTCGGTATTGGTAGTTGGTTGTAGACTTTCTTGCATCGGGATGTGCTCGACATTAGGAATAACGTTGATATCATCTTCATCATCATATCCCCAATGTGTATACTCATGGGATCATGAGAATGATTGGATTCTTCGGGAATCATCGGGCTCTTTCCTCTTCCACTAGCCATTTTTTGAGAGAATTGAGCGGAAGAAATTAAGCGAATTTGAGAGAATTTGAGAAATGAGAGAATTTGAGACTTGAGAGAAGTTGTGAGGAAAAATGAAGAGTGAAGATGGGTATTTATAATGGTTATGATTTTTTAAAAAAATTTTAAAAAAATTATTTAATAATTATTTAAAAAAAAATGTTGAACGGCTATATAGCCGTTGGTCAACCAAACGGCTATTAGCCGTTTGGTTGACCAAAGCCGTTTGGAAACGGCTATATAATAGCCGTTTCCAAACGGCTACCGGGCCGTTTTCAAATTTACAACCCGGAACCGACCCACGCCATACGGGCCGGTTCCGGTTCACAATGAACCGGCCCGTTTGACCGGGCCGGTTCGGGTTTGACCCGGACCGGTTTCCGGGTTTGAAGCCGTACCCGTTCCGGGCTGGTTCCGAGCCGAAACGGCCCGTGGCCCACTCTACTGAGAGGAAGAGGGCATCGGCTTGGGCGGTGGATCGGGAGAGAAGTTCTTGGACCAGTAGAGGATCTCTACTTCTTGTTGAATGGGTGCTCGGCTTCTCTAGATCCCTAGTGCTGCTCACACCCTCGTCAAATTCGCCTCTGACAAGTTGTTGAACAACATCGATTTCCCAAGAAATGGTTGAGCAGCCCCCTCTTGCTTCAACAAATGCATCCAACCCACCAAGCACAACCTAAATCAATCCCAAATAGGCCCTCGCCTGCTCGAGGCTCCCCCACATCATCAGCCCTTTTCAGTCCATTTGTCTTTCTTATTATTTTTGTTTTTCTTATTTTAGTCACATATAAAGGGGAAAAATATAAAAAAAAAATCACATCATCATTTTCTGTTAATTGAATCGGACGAAATTAATTAAAAAGATTTTATTGCATTAATTTATTAAGTTTTAGGATTTGATTTTTTAAAAAATTTTAAAATTTTTGCGATAAGTTTTAGGACTGCCGCGGCGCCTAATATATACCCAAATAAATTGGCAGTGTTTTATATTTTGGATCCTAACAGGATCAAACACAAGAACCTGCGAGACTCCAGAAGACCGCTTACTCTTCGAACGTCTTGCCTCCACAGGTAAAGAGCTCTGCACTCTCCCATTCTCTCAAATCAGCGCTGCCTCTGGCAAGAATGAGCCAGAGCTTGGTTTGGATTTGAGAGACATCAGAATCACTCAAGAGCAGCACAGAGGACGTGGAAAGAAAGGCGGCCATGGACAAGCGCAAGAGCAGCGGGTCAGGAAGCCAGAAAATCCCACCTCGCCACAAGATAATTGGGACCAGCATGCCCCAAATCGACGACGACAACGCCTCGATGCTCATCGGAAGCATTGTCAAAAGGGAGTTCCGACACCCCCGAGACCAAGACTGTTGCCCCCGACCCCTCCTCCGAGGGCCACCGTCCTTCCTTTCCGGTCGCGCGCGACACCGTTCTCACGGCCCCGTTAGTTCTGAACTCTTTGCTTCTTCTGGGCGATGGAATTTGAAAATTTCGCTGCTTTCCTGGTTCTATTGATCAATGGAAGCATTACGTGTAGCTTCGGTCACGTCACTAGTCCTGCTTCGGTGTTCTTGATTCGGTGAGTGTGGGAAATGGATGAGTGTCAAGGTCAGGGGTTTCGTATTTTTGGTCTCTACATATAGCCATTGGTTTAGGGCGGGTTTGGAACGTGTTTCAATAGGTTGGAATGTGTAGGAGTGAAGGCAGTGTTGGGATTTAGTTTTGAGTAGGGAGCTCGAAGAAGGTAAAATCCTAGTATGACAATTGAGTTATTGGTTGAGCTTAAGGCTCCTCTATTTCCTTCCTCCACACCCACCACCGCCCCCCCTCTAAGAAAATGAAAGAACAAACTTTCTTTTTATTTTAGTTTTTTGTTGATTGTGAAATGTTATTCTGCAGCATTGGGGTCCAGTTAGTACGAGATGGGAAGAAGATCGTGTCAGTGATGATCATGATGAGGATGACGAGGAAATAAGAGACTTGCTGCTTCCGAGCGAATTGGCAGCTTTTGCTAGACCAGTTCAAAGAAGGAGAAGAAGGGATTGAACTTACAAAATTGAGGGAGCTTCTCTCGGAAATGATCCCTCTTTGGTAGTAAAACTAGAAAGCGTCGATCTGCAGGGGCTGAAGCGCGAGGTAGTAGTAGAGAGGTGATTGAAAGTGAAGATATGCCAAATCTCAGAGATGATGCATCTTTATGTGGTGCAGTGAAAGTTCCAAGCAATGAATCTGCAATAATGATGACCGAGGCAAAAGAGTAAGTTCCTTATTTCTTGATCATTCTAAAGAGAAGGAAAAGCAATCGCCAAGCTTGGCTCCAGCCTCCTTGTTTAAATCAATGTCAATGATGATGGGCATAGTCATTCTTCTCTTGAGAGTCAAATTGATGCTGAGAACTGCGCCAGATTACGGAGCATGTCTCCTGATGAAATTGCTGAAGCTCAGGCTGAGATAATGAAGAAGATGGACCCTTCTTTGCTTAAGTTGCTAAAAAGAAGGGTCAAGAGAAATTCAATAAGCAAAACTTGCCAGGCTCTCAGATAGCCATGGATGGAACATTGGGTAGTCCTTAGTTGGGGGTCAGCCTCTTCAGATTGCAGAATCACAGAATACGACGGATGGAATATCTAATTTGGTTTCATCGGAGGCTGTAAAAGATAGCCAAAGTCAGCAGAATCATGCTGGTACCCAGAACACTGGACCAAAGATGGCAGTTTGTGGAATGTTTGGACTGATAGGGTGAGGCTGTACGAAAATTGAGATTTTCATTGGATGGAAATGTCATTCAGGGTGAAATTGACCCAGTCGTGGGGACCGGTAAGTCATTTGCTCATATAAGCTCTTCTGGTTAGTGTCTCTTTGGTGCCTTTTTGAGTCCATAAGATGGTCCTTCTTGAAAAAAAAATAACTAGTTCTTCAGTCAGTTCAGATGTTGTTAGTCATTAAAAGTGGGTTTGACATGCACTAGTCACCCTAATGCAACTAAATGATGATGATGAACAACTTAGCTAGCTAGATCATGTGGTAGTCACCCTAATGAGTCTCTATATTGTGCTGAGCTACTATAGGTAAAGGTGTTTTTATGTAGTACTTAAGGTACTTCAGCTGGACCTCTTCTCTCTCATGGAAATATGTAAGAACGTTGCATGGGCATCTTCATCAACTGATTCGAGTACCAAAACTTCACTTTTTGGCTGAATGTTGCTGGGGACTGCGATTTTTTGTGTTGCTATAAACTTTGACTTGTGTAAGACCTTTGATTCAGAATATTGCCTATAGATTTAGGATTTTCTTTCATTCCTTGATAAACACAAGAAGGATTAGCTTCTTTTTCAACCTTAAATCCCACCCTTATGTCAATTTACGGTCGAAAACCACATTTCCTGTTCCCAGATTGCTGCACCAGGGTGACGTCTGACAGTTGTGGCATTTCTGCTGTCTCAGCACTAAACCTCACCAGACAGCTTTATCTATGAGCGATAGGATTAATATATGCAGTGTGGTCTGATTGGCTCCCCAGATTTCATTTGTGAATTTTTGTGAAGTGTATGTTTGATAATGTACCTTCTTGTCTAGCTCCCTCCACATTATTAAATCAGACTATTGCGTACTCTATGATTGAGTTCTAAGTGTGCATCAGAGGAATTTTTTAATGCTTAAGAACTTTTTTTTGAGTTATGTCTAGATTTATGTGTATTTTCTGTGATTATATCACTTATTGAGACTATTCTTCAGGTCAGAACAGGCAGAATGCTGATAATGTTGCTGAGCGGGACTTCTTGAGGACTGAAGGTGACCCTGGTGCTACTGGTTATACCATCAAAGAAGCGGTGGCACTTACAAGAAGTGTGGTGAGTTGCCTTTTGTATTGGTGCTTAGCTAATATAGTCTCAAAGCTAATCAAATAGAATTTGCTTTCTCATTAGTGGTCCTTCTAAGTTCATATCCTTGTGCTCTTGTGCTAAGTTACAAGAACCTTCTTCTCTACTGTAATATTTGGTAAATAATGAATTGATGCTTCAGGTTCCAGGACAACGGGCCCTTGCACTTCATCTTCTTGCTTCTGTACTTGACAATGCAATGCACGTTATTTGTCGGATCAAGTTGATCTTGTTGCTCGATATTCTAATGTTGATGAGGATTCAGTTGATTGGAGGCTGGGGGCATTTGCACTTGGCCCAGAACCTGAACTTGTCTTAACATTGAGGTGATCTCTAGTGCATATGTTTTTGTCACCATCCTTCTTTCATATTGTTATTCAATGAGCAGTGGATATGGCCTTGGTTTCCGTGTTATTAATAGAAGATTTGTATTTTAATTTTCTGCTGCGATGCTCATATAGTCAAAAATACTGAGCCATACGGCTGACATGAGCTCCTGTATTTCCTGAAAAAAAGATCACACTTAAGAGGAAATTGCACAGACTGTTACTCTGTTTCTTTTTTTCTAGCTACATTTTCATGGAGCAATAGTTATTCTGTTATAGGTACACTCCGCAACACATTGAGTCAGTTTTCTAGTGTCTGTAGTCTATACCTTAGCTTGGATGGGACTGCTTTACAAATGCTTATAGGGATTAGTCAGTGTTTGAGTGTCACTTTCTTTTTGGGGAAAGCTTTCGGGAATATAAGTTGCAAGGTTGCTTGGTTATGGTCTGAGCCGCTTCTAACTAATTTTATGCTGCTTTTTTTAGCTCCTTTGGACGATATATTCTAATGCGGGATTATTACTCCCAAAAGGCTCTGTATTTCTAGCTATCATATGCAACCATTTGGGGAAAAAAAAAGTTGGAGATTTACTGTAATGATGTGTATTTGCAGGATGTGTCTTGATGACAACCACAATTCTGTAGTTTTAGCATGTGCAAGGTCATTGAGTGCATAATCTGCTCTGATATGAACGAGAACTTCTTTGACAAACTGGAGGTAAAATTTCTTCAGAGATTCTTATTATTGTTGTAACACTTCTTTGGTTGATTTTAAGTTATATGTGTTGTTTTTCAGAAAATGAGTATGCATGGAAAGTATCTCTACACTGCCCCAGTTTTTAGGAGTAAACCAGAAATTGATGGTGGTTTGCTTCATGGTGGGTTTGGAAGTACAGTGCTAAATCTTCTAATCTTCTTCCTATGGAAGAAATACCTGATGATGAATCCGAAGGGAAGCGCACTATTCAGGAAGATATTGTGGTCGCTGGTCAAGATTTTATTGCAGGTTTAGTCAGGATGGAAATTCTGCCAAGAATTCGTTATATCTTGGAGGTAGCATGATCTAACTATTATGTCAGTTTTCAGCCTGTTTACTTCATATAGAAATGATTTTGTCTTCAAATGGATGGTTTCAGATGGATCCGGCCGAAGCTCTGGAAGAACGGATGATTTCTATTCTAATTGCAATAGCAAGGCATTCACCAACTGCTTCAAGTGCTATTTTGGACTGTCCAAGGCTCATCCAAACAGTTGTCCACAGATTTTCCATGAAAAGTAGTATGGAAATCCAGCCTTCCAAGATAAAATCTGTTACACTTTTAAGGGTAAGTTATCGGTTCATGTGACATCTTGCACCAGTCTAATCTTTCATGGGACAATGGGTCCCTTAGCCAGTAACTAATGTCTTTTTACCTTTTGAAAAGGTTTTTGGCACAATCTAATAAGAAGTATTGCATCGAGCTTATAAGGAGCGGAACACTCCACGCTATGATATGGCAGTTGTATCAACCTGCACATTCCCTTGACCAGTGGATTAAACTTGGAAAGGAGCGCTGCAAACTCTCCTCAGCTCTGATGATTGAACAATTGCGGTTGTGGAGGACTTGCATAGGGTATGGATATTGTGTCTCCCACTTTTCAGATATCTTTCATTCCATGTGCTTGTGGTTGAATCCGCCTTCCATGGAGAAACTGTTGGAGAACAATATCACGAGAGAAGTCACTTCAATCTCCAATGAGGCATACCTTGTGCTGGCAGCTTTAGCTCACAGGCTTCCAAAGTTTCATTCACAGAAGCATACAGGCAATCAAAATACAGGATGTGCTGGCGATGATTCTGAATCATGGTCTTGGAGTCATGTTTATCCCGATGGTTGATCTTGGAATAAAATGGATAGAATGGATGAATAATTCTTGCACCTCTCAATTCTTTGAGTCGCAAAGTGGAATGAGAAATGACCTGGGAACTCATTCTATGAGATCCTTATTGTGGGTTTATTCTTCTGTCGTGCACATGCTATCTGTTGTTCTTGAAAGAGTGGGGCCAGACATGACAGTCATTAGCTCCGATGATGGCAAGTCACTGCCTTGGCTTCCCGAGTTTGTCCCAAAAGTTGGTTTAGAGATTATTCGGCAGGGATTCTTTATCTCTTTGAATGACGGGGTAGAAAATGGTACAGATTCTGCAAGAGTTGGTTCCTTCATCAAAAAGTTGTCTTATTTGAGACTTCAAAGCGAAAGTGAGACCTCTTTGCTTCTGTTTGCTGTGTCCATGGATTTGTGCAGTTGATGGTTGAGATTGATCGTTTGATCCAGTTAGCCAAGGCTGGAATGCCTAGTCCTCCAACAAAAGGACTCTCTTTATCAGCAGAAGAGAGAATTCTTGAGGATGGTATCCTCAAGGGTTCTCTTGTTGATCTGCAGAAAGTGCTTGACATCCTTTTGAACGTAATTGCTTCTGAATGGCACACGATCCAGTCCATAGAGACATTTGGGAGAGGAGGTCCTGCTCCAGGAGTTGGGGTTGGGTGGGGTGCTTCTCTTTGGAGGATATTGGTCAACACGTGTCCTTTTGGCACAAAAAGATGCAGGTCTTCTCGTATACTTGCTTGGAACTGTTCCACTGGTGTCAGTGGAGCATATAGCCTTTAGTGAGGGCCAAGCCACTGTTTTGCAAAGAGTTAATGGTGCCTTAGGAGCTTGTTTGACTGCCGGGCCAAGGGATAGGGTTGTTGTAGAGAAGGCATTTGACTTTTTGTTTCAAGTCCCTGTTCTAAAGTACTTGAATATCTCTATTCAGCACTTTTTTTCTCTTAGCAGGAGATCTCTGATGTGGGAGTATAGTGAAGAGGACCTACATTACATTAGCAAATTATTATCTTCTCATTTCAGAAAGAGATGGTTGTGTGTAAAGAAAAAGGCAAGATCCATAGAGGATAGTAAGAGTACCATGCATAAAGCAAATAAAAGCACTAGTGTATCTCTTGAAACCATTCATGAGGATATGAACATGTCAGATGAGAAAGCAGAACATCCTCCTTGCGCTAATCTGACTTTGGAGTGGGCTTACCAGAGACTGCCACTTCCCATGCATTGGTTCATCAGCCCAGTGAGTTCATTAGGGGATGGCAAGCAGAGTACAGATCAGAAAGCTTCCGGAGCCGTTAATCCTGTGCAGGATCATGATGATCTATCTAAAGCTGGAATGTTCTTTCTATTAGGCCTGGAGGCAATTTTCTTGTTCGGGATCCTCAGATATCACTTCACCTGCACAACATGTGTCAGTAGTTTGGAAATTGCATTGCTTGTCTATGACCTTACTTATTGGGTTGGCTGTGCTTGAAGAGAAGAGAAGTAAGGATGTTTATGAAGCTTTACAAGAACTATTTGGACAGCTACTTGATCGAGAAATATTGAGTAGAAGTGCTAGACATACTCTGAAAGAAAAGCCTGAAATAGATAGCGCATATAAATGGCAATTATTAAGTTTTGAATCAGAAATTCATGATAGTTACTCAACATTTGTTGAAGCTCTTGTGGAGCAGTTTGCTGCAGTATCTTATGGTGAACTGTTGTATGGTCGTCAAGTCGCGATGTACCTCCACCGCCATGTGGAAGTCTCTGTAAGACTCGCTGCCTGGAACGCGCTTTCTAATTCTCGGGTTCTTGATCTTCTGCCTCCTTTGGATAAGTGCCTAGCAAATGCCGAAGGTTATCTCGAACCTCCTGAGGTATTGCTCATGAACATACTTGTTCTTTTCTTCTTTTGTTGTCTGGTTGAACATCATGAACATACTTTTTCATGCAGTTTAAGTGTGGTAGAGGTTTGTTTTTCTAAAAGTAAATGTTCTGCCCATATTACTCAAAATGGCGTCAGTGGGTCTTATACATATGTATAGTCTCCTCCATCTGTTAGCTTAAAATTTTTGGGTTGAACTTTCTACCTAATTCTGTTCCTTTATGTCTCATTTAATAATACATCATTTCCCTTGTGGATTTTTTCATTTATCTCATTCCCTGCTCTCTCTCATCCCAAGAGCAAGAAAAATTGTCATGTTTTGGTTTCTACTTTATGTGCAAGATAATTGTCTCGCCATTCTCCATTCTGGTTTGCATGTGAGAGGGGATCTTAAATACGGGAATCTAATTGGCCATATTATATGTAGTCTTCTTTCACCTAATTGCTTCAGGATTTTTGTTGGACTTCTGAAGCATTCAGTTCTAAAGTGGCTGCTTGCCATCACAAGTATTTCTCTCGTTGAACAGAGTGTTATTCTATGCAGTTGTGATTTGCTTGTCTATATTTTTTTAAAATTGTTTTGGGCAGACGAGAAAAGCTTATAGTTCTTTTGACACTTAGATTATGATGAACTCTAGATGTGGCGTGTGGATCATCAAATGCTAAACGCTCTTTTTTTCTTAACTTCTGAAGTTCTCGAATTACAGAAGCTGCTGTGCCATTCATATTACACCATTCTCTTAGGAATAGCTTCATCTGAGGGTGTTGTGTAAATGCTCGGAGGCTTGTATTGAGGTCCTTTATGAGGTTTATATCTTCCTTTTGCAGGATGATGAACACATGTTAGAAGCATATGTGAAGTCATGGGTTTCTGGAGCACTTGAAAGAGCTGCTGCTAGGGGATCACTAGCATTAACGCTTGTCTTGCACCATATCTCATGTTTCATTTTCCTTGACCATGCAAAAGACCGTGTTTTGCTGCAGAATAAGTTAGTGAAGTCCCTGTTGCGAGATTGCTCCAGGAAGCAACAACATGAGGTATGCAATTCTGTAGAGCAGTTGAATGTTAAGTAGAATCTTGTAAAAAATGGATGTGGCTGTTGAATGCTTTGTTCAGTCTACTGGTTAGCCTTCTTTTCTTGTGTGAAGAGAGAAAATCTATGGTGACCCTCTTTCTGCTGGATGAATATGACAGTTATCATTTAGCGCCACGTTTATGTAAAGGCTGAGATTTTGCAAAGAGATCAAACACTCACTATCTGTTTTCCTCTGTGGGGTTCAGGAGATACCTTTTCTGCAACTACTGTTTATATTAAAAGTAGAATGTGTTTACAATTTTACGAGTATCCCTCTGTTTAGGAAGAAGCATGTAAGTAATCATTCTAGTGAAACTTGTAGTTTGAATTTGACTTGTCAGTGAGATTCATTACTGCAGGGAATGATGATGGATCTCATCCAATACAAGAAGTCATCCCCATCCACAATGATTGCACAAGAGGAGGGCACATCGCAAGTGAGCACTGTCCACGGGAGACTCGAAGTACTTAAAAAGGCTTGTGAAGGAAATGCGTCTCTCCTAGCTGAAGTGGATAAGCTAAGATCCAAGTTGCGCTTACTTTAGGGGTGACTTGACCTATACTCTCTAGAGGGTGAATTTCAATCGAGCATGGTCCACTGGTGGCTCGAATTACTCAAAGAGGCTTGTGAAGGAAATGCGTCTCCCTTGGCTCTAGTGGAAACACTAAGCTCAAAGTTTCCAAACTCCAGAGGTGACTTGACCTAATTATGTTTTCTGTAGAGTGCACGCGTATGGTTTTTCACACCTTTTTAAGCTTTCGGAGGTGGGACTGGGAGGGACCAGAAAAACTTGTGGTCCCTGTAATTTTTGGTCAAATGGGAATGAGAAAAATACTAATTGTAAATGAAAGTATGAAAGTTTTGTTCTTTTTTCTCTTTACCACTTTGAAAAATGTTCACTGCTTTCTTAGTTTTGGATTTACATCAGCTTGACATTCCTTTTGGAGAAGCAATATAGAATGATGAAAGCTTGGAATATTCACCATGCTTTAGTGTGTGCCTCCAAACCAAACACTTATACAGCCTGCATTCTGATGGATATTGCAGAGCATGATGTCTTAAGAAAGGAGATAAACACTGCTGAAAGTAACTCTGCATGGAGGAGAACACTCAATCTCTGGTGCATTTTGAAGCCTTATAAAATTCTTGGGCACGGAGTGGAAAATCTATCTCCCTGTGGTGATAATCATCAACTGCCTTGGTGTCCTGGCTGTTTTATATCCTCCTAGAGTTATATATAACTTGACATTGGGAGTTGCTGCTAGAGTTGCTGATATCATTGTAGGCCATGAATGGAGTAGGCCTCCAGCTTGGTCGGGTGCATCGCTGGAGATACGATCTTCTCTACGGGGCTACATTTTTCCTAGTTCTGATTCTGAGGATTAGGTGACTTTTACTGGTTCTTCCAAGGGTGTATTGACTCAGGCTGAAGCCTGAAAGCCAGTTAGGGGGCAGGGTTTCTAAAGATGTTAGGCGTCGATTTATTTGATTTAAACCTTATGTGCCTAAGTACGCATTCATCAATCAGCTGGCCATCCTCAACAGAATGCAGACTCATCATAGAATGAAGCATCCGTGTGATGTTAATGACACATGTTTACTTTGTCAATAACAAGCTGAATCAAGTGAACATCTTTTCTGCTGTTGCTCTCTTAGAAAGCAGAGACGGAAACGTGTTTTTTGAGTTTGAATGGTTAAAGCAGAGGTGATGCAGGCTGTTGTCTGGGATTTGCCCAGGATTTTGCAGGCTGCTAAGGACAAGGTCACCCACGAGGGATCTCTTTCCTCAGGCGAGCAAGATCATCGCAGGCGTTGTCTTAAGGGGTTTGGGACTTCCTCCGACAGATTGTTGTTGGAACTTGGAAGGGCAGAGGATGCTTCCTCAGGATTTCCTGGATTGATTCCGATTCCTGGGTTACAGCTTCCGTCCTAGTTATTGCCGAGTTAGTTTGGGATATTAAGATTACGGTTTTTCCTTTGTATTGGGACGTTTTTGAGGCATTATTTGCAAATTTGTAAAGGCTCAGGAATTGCTTGGAGTTTGACCACGTGGGATGAGTTTGGCAATGCTTTGACTCAAGAACCTTGACTCAAAAGATTTTCACATAACATCGACTGGAGATGTTGGCTTGGCCGAGGATGGGTGGCGACCAAGCCATGAGATCCTAGACAATGTGACGCCAGGTCGCTCAGCCCTAGGCAATGGGCTATTGGCGTTGCGCGACCAAATACGATGAATCAACCCAGGAAAAGCTTCACTGGACGTCACATGGCTGGAGAAGTTTTGCCGGGAGTTGCAACCCCGACCGGACCCGGCCCGGCAAAAACTAGAAACAACGAGAATTCCCAGACTCTTAGAACATGATGAGTGCACAATTTTTTCTTCGAACAATGCCATTAGGTTCGTGCAATTTGATTCGAAAAACTAAGAGTGTTAGAACGATTACACTGTGTTTTGTCGGGAATGGCTCCTAGCGGCGAAATACATTTCCCCGAAAGTTGACCTTCGATTTTTATTGAATTGGGTTCCGTGGTAATTTGGACATGAAGCCAATTGCGTAATGAAGAATTCAAACTAATTAGTATAATGGAAAAGTAAATGCAAAAAACTGAAAAGATAAATCGATAAATTGAAAGATACATAATATGTGATGATAATTGTGGAGCCTCTTAGATGATGGTTCAACGGGGCTTATATAGCCTATTACAAAATGTAACCGTTCCTAAGACCGCATCTAACACTATTTAGACTCCATGATCATGTTCCACATCGACAATTTAGCCGTTCAACACCAAACTCCTCTACCGATGTCACATCGATTATTAATAATTGTGGTCATCGACAACTCGCCAATAACATAAACCCTTGCACTAAGCTCTGCGTTGGTATCACATTGATTAAAAAGTCTTCATCATTTTCTGAATTCAACACACTGTTTACCAAAAAAGAAAAGGAGAACTGATTACGGACTCGTTTGTTCACACCGCACGACCTAGAGTTGGTCAAGAACATACTCAAGAGTCATGGATCGTCAAGTCGATGAGGAGGTGAAATGTCAGCATCGACCGTCACAATACATGTCGTTAGAACAAAAGTCTATTAGTTCTGATCTTCCTTTATGTTGGTGTCAATATATTTCCTCGACCTGGTAACTCTTTTTTTTTATTTATTAAATAAAGGAAGTCCGATATCATAAAACATTATGAAGCGATACCTAAATTGATCAAACCCTAACTATTCTAACTATTCTTTGACCCTACGGAAACCTCCAAAGCGGTGCCGCTATCCCAAAGTGGTGACCATGCAATTTGAGCCGCGCCAGATGCGACGACGTTTTACTTTTTGATCGAGCGAGCTAAAAGTAATTTCGTTTCGACGGAAAACGAAGAAGAATCGCTTATGGGAAGGATGCATGTAGTTGTAACAGTCCAGGCTGGGTTCGATATTATAACATGCTGTTTTATTAATCAATGATTTAATTTTTTTTATTAATACTACCAAAAAAAGCCCTAAACTGATACATATATGATAAAGATACCCCTAGCTTATTTTTTACAATAAAAAATCCCAAACTGGTACATCTGTGATAAATTTACCCTCCGTTAGTTTCTGTTCAATCGGGTTAATATCACGAAAAATCTCAAACTAGTATACTTGTGACAAACAGAAAGTAAAAACCTCAAATTGATATATCTGTCAATCGACATGTGTTACCCAACTTAGCAATTTGATGGTAAAATCTAACGGAAACTAACAAATGGTAAATTTGCCACAGTATACCGGTTTGGAGATTTTCGTGATCAAAAAATTATTTGAATTAAATTTGATATGTGTATTAGTTTGAGATTTTTTGTGATAGTAATTTTTTTTAACAATTTATTTTCGTATGCAACACGTGTTGGATAAATACTAAACCTAGACCCTCGCCGCTCCGAGACAACTATTGCACAGTCCCAACATAATGAATACTCCTGTTGGGGATGGGCACATGGGCGAGGTCGGAGATCGCATTCCTGGCCGGGGCACATGCTTGGAGACAGTTTCCATTACTTCTTCTAACTTATATTATCAATAAATAATTATTAAAGCTTTCATAACAATTACAGATAGTGCCATGTATCTCATGTTCTATAACTATTTGTTGGGATTCATGGGAAGGATCATGGTCCACCCATGTAAGCTATCACGGCCCTGTCCACATTTGATAGCTGTCAAGGCGGTTACCTTCTTTCAATTGTGAACAATTACGTTCTTTTCTTATCATTAAGAAAAGAAGAAGAACACAGTTCTTTCGCGTGTGTGTGTGTGACAAAAACCAGGAAAACATACGTCATTTTCCCGAACGCAAGTATGGTAATTACCGATCTCTCTTGAGGATGCAACGAGAGCATTCAATCTGTAGAAATCACGGCATGTCCCTCATATGATATACTTGTTTACGATAAGTGGTTCAAGTTGTTCTTAGACTTGTTAATTCCATGTAATCCGCTGCATATGTTGTGGGAATGCGTTCCCTTCACTATTGAAAATATCACAATCTCTAGGGTGTGACTCTACTTAGGTGTAAAGAAAATTAGAGAGGATAAGTTTACTTGATGTTCCAAAATTTTCGTAGGGCATTTATTTGAGTGCCATATCTTTTTCATAGAATTGGTAATGCCTTTTTTTTTTTTGCTCAATGGGATATAGGACTTTCTTTTACTGTTGTTGTCACTTTTCAGGATAATGATAGTTTCTTTGACAACTTATGTCTCAATATTTAGTGCATGACGAAATCTTTTTCAATCATTCTTTTTTGTGAGAGACATAAGTAAAGAAAATATTTCTAGTCATTCATTTTTAATGAAAAATACAAATTCAAAGGACTCGCTGATCTTACGATGTGGGAGGAAAAATTACTTCCACTTAGGCAAACTTACAAAAGATACGAGGTTATTAGAAAGGACAACTACTGCAAACAAAGTAACAGAGAAATTTCCATATGATAGGACATGAAAATTTATATTTTTGTAAGCGATGCAAGCAATTTTTTTAGAAAAATATTTTCTAAGTCAATTAGGGCTTGTTTGGTAATGTTTCCATTCCCTAAAATAAAAAAAGGATCAGAAACATGTTTGATAACATAAATGATTTTGATTCTCATTCTGTTCCCAAGAACAGTTTTGGATCAAAAGTAAGAAACAAAAAAAATTATTTCTCTATAAAAAAACACTTTTGAGAATTACAAAAAAGAACAAAGTCTCAATTCTTTTAAAAAGATTAAGTCCACATGAACATCTGAACTTTAAAAAAAAATTATAATTAGATTTGAAAATTTACTAACTATTAATTTTTAAACAAATTTTTCTAAAATTTACTTAAATAAATTTTAAAATTTAAACAATTTTAAAAGGGGGAAATTAAAAATATAAAAAATTCAAAAAATGAATTTTAAAAAAAATTTAAAAAATAAAATGGGGGGAATTAAAAAATGTAATTTAAAAAAATTAAATTATTTTTAAAAAGATGAAATATTTTAAAAAAATTCTTGCCACTTGATTGTTCCAGGGGAAAAAAAAATTTATTCAGTTACCAAACACGCATCTGTTTAGGAACAGAAATTTTATGCAGTTACCAAACGCATTTTGATTCTCTAAAAATTATACACGAAACATAATCAGAAAATATGATTCTAATTAGAATCACTTTAGAGAAACAGAAATGTTACCAAATAGATCCTTATTCTCCGTGAAGTAAACAGATCATTAAGTTCATAATAAATTTCATTACTGGTTACTCATAATAAATTTCATTACTGGTCCATTTATTTTACTTCCTATTCATTGCGACTTTTCGGTGCATGTTCCTCAGCCATACAAATTTGCATGTTACATATCCTTTTGTAACTTTGCGTAAGTGGACGTAATTTCTGTTTATTTGCAGTTAGTTAGCTGGGACCTCTGGTCCTTACTATAACAAAAAAAAAAAAAAAAAAGTAACATGCCTAAGAGTGCGGTTGTTTGGGGAAAACTCCGTAAAAAAAACGAAAATAATATTCAGGAAATCATTTTTCAGGAAAACGGTTTATTTTCCTTTAGTTGGTCATATGTGACTGAAAACATTTTCTAGTATTCGGATTTCATTTGAAAAATGATTTCGATTTCATAATTATATATGACGCAAAAAAATGAATTTTTAAATAATATTTTATTTTTATAAAATATTCATTTTTATAGTTCATTTTCATTTTTTATTTTTCTTTTTCAACAGCTGGTTGTCAGGGCTCGGCAATGGCCAATGATTGGCAAAAGAAGAAGAAAAATAAAAAATAAAAAAAAATTGTCGAAGAAAAATAAAATATATTTTTTTTGTTGAAGAAAAATAAAATGTTAAAAATTTGAAAATGAGCAATTCCAAAAATTGCTTTCACCTCTTTAGATTTAGGATTTCCTAATTTTTTACGTGAAATTTCTATTGACCAAAAATGTTTTCCGTCGAGTAAGTCATTTTCTGCGAACCAAATGAGTCAAAATCCGAAAAACTAATTTTCAAAAAACACTTTCACTCAAATAAACGCACCCTAAATTTAGAGTAAATTGTCTTCTTGAATTGTTACTAAATTATTAAATTGATGGTAACTTCACTTTCACATTCGTAATTCTTCTATAAGAATAGAGATTTTATATATTGCATATCTTTTTGCAAATTTTCGTTGTAGGATGTAATTTTACTTTTCTCGTCATAAATTTTTGTCCTCTGGTTCATTATATTGCACTCAAAATGTTAATAGGAAATTTATTTTCCTTCTATTTTTGGTAATAATTGAGCCACCAGCATCCTCTTCTCCTCTTCCTCTCATCTCCACGTAACTTTTTCCTTCTATCTTGGTAGAGGGGAGGGTACGAGCTAGATCTCTCCCTCCCCTCCCCTCTTCGTTAACAAATTTAATTATTTATTTCTTTTTCTTGCTTTCCTTTCGTTTGTGGAGCATTTTTCTTCCGATCTAGTTTAGATCTAGAAGCTTCTCTCTCCCGTTTTGTAGAGATTTTTATCCCGATCTAGTCTATTTGGGGTTTTTGAAATGTAAGTTTTCGGGATTTGCTTCCCTTGAAGTTCGTTAGTGTTCAAGTTCAATTTCGAAGGAGATCGGAAGAACTTCGTGAAGATTTGCTTTCACTGTCAAATTTGTGTTCTTTTAACTTTTTTTATTATGCATAGTGATGGTAATGGGGATACTGAACCTAAGTGTGAACCGCCAACAGGCAACCCATAAAAAACATATGAAGATCTTGATATGTGCTCAATACTAAAAATGGATTTGGTGATCAGTTGCGATTTGGATTTGAAAAAGTCATAAAAAAAAAAATTGAGCGTGCGACTCCTAATCTTGTTCTGATGATTATTCTTGTTAGCTAGAGCTTGCTTTGTTTTGAAGTTGTATGAGATTTGTCTGAATTGCAGTCAGACTATATTGTTTCTCTATTGTTTTTTTGCGAAAATGAATGAAATGTTACTTTGAGAAGAAAAAAAAAATCTAGCTGATCGTAACTTTCCTTTGTATGAGTAATTGACTTCTTCTTCTTTTTTATCTGTTTCAATAATTGACTCTTTTTTTTTTGGTCTGAATATGAGTAATTGACTTCACTCGCAAAAATTTGCCTCTCATATATCCTTTTGTACTTCGCTTTAGGGGAGGTAATTTCCTTTCGTCTTCGTTGACTCTTATAGTCCTATGGTTCGTAAATAACACGAAAAATAGCAATCTATCTAAGTTATTAGTACATCTCTCCTGGTATTTCTAGTAAACTACCAATTGATCGTAACTTTCCTTGGGGTATCGTAATTTTCGATTGAGAAAAATAGAAATCTGGCTAAGTTTCTTGTACGTTTCACTTTCCTATTGTATTTATCCAGCTTTCATTTTTGTTCATAATTGTCCTTACTAATAGTATTCTATCAATTACTTATAGTCTTGTAACCTTTCCTTGGAGGACATAATTTACTTTTGGCCGTCGTAGGTTCTTTGTTCCTATAGTTCGTAGTTGTCCTTTTAGTAATTTACCTAAGTCAATAGTAATTTCTTTTCTCTTATTGTTTGTAAACTACCTATTCTCGTAAATTTGCTGCGGTGTTCATAATTACTTTTCCTTAATGAGATATAAGTTTTTCGCTTTCACGTCAGCTACTTTCGTTTGACATTCTTTTTTACTTATTATTCAACGGTGCACATCGGATGGGAGACCGGTACCATAAAATCAACTGAACAATTTAGCCTCTGTTTATTTCGTCAAAAGTAATGATTTGAAAAAAATTTTCATAAAAATGTCCTCTTATATCGTTTACAAAATTAAACAAATGAAAAATATTTTCATTGCTCGCAAAAATATTTAAACATAAATGATTAACGAAGACGAAGCATCTTCATTGGCTAAATATCATTTTTAGAAGAAAAAAAAATTCAAAATATCTATTTTTTTGTGAAACAAATAATAATCAAATTTTTCCCCTAAAGATAGCAGCTCACTCAAATGACCAGAGATCGGTGTCAGTGGACGTATTTTGACCGAAACATCGTCGTGAAACATGCCGAATCTGTTGTCTTCGATCAGCGCAAGCTTCCCTGTCTCTATCGCCAGAATTTTGTCACGGCGTGCGCTCAAATTGCTATGTTTGGTACGAAAAATTTATTAAAATTTCATGACATGAACATGAAGAGAAGCCAATACAAGCCTTAATACAACTGTTGTTTTCTTGGGAGTGTCCCAAATCATATTAAACCAGGGGGTAAGTTAAAGATATTGAAACCTTGGCGTGGGCCGCTGAGGTGGCTCAGTCCTAGGTGACGGGCTGCCGAGATTGCGTGACCCCGGGTGGCGCACTGTTGAGATTGGGCGACCCTACGCGCAACACGCCCATCGTGGTTTCTCGACCCAAAGGGAGACCTAGCTTGCTGCTGTTATGATTTCGGCGTGCAACCACAACGAAGTAAAGCGTAAAAAGGCGAGAAATAGAAATTGAGACACAAGATTTTATCATGATTTCTTTCTTAAACTAGGATTAAGTCCAGCAAATGATTCTATTATAATTAACATCTCACACCTCTCATTACTCCACTTTTGTAAAAGAGTATATATAATAGTAGCTATTCAAGGGCCCAAGCTTAAACTTCCAATGAACAAATATGGGTTCAAATTATAAAAGCTCTCCAGTGTTAGAAATCCCTATGCTTTCTGTGTTTAGGAATATGAAACACACCCCAACAGCTGCAACCCTCTCTCTATTATCTTGTCCGCTATTGAAGTTGTAGAGGCCTCATCAATGTCTCGCAGCTTTAGGAGCACATGACCATCGTGCGACTAATCGCAAAGCCGGATCTTGTTGTTCTAGTTATGGTCGGGCCAGATAGCGTCTATGTCGCGACTCTTAGCTAACCTTTCAGGCATCACACGACTTTAGCGAAGCTTCTCCAACGTAGGACGACCCTCCAACCGCATATCTCTAATTGTAACTCTCTTTCTCTCTCATTGCCCATGAGGGCTAAAACCTGTAATTTGATAGTATAATGACAAATTCATTAAATGTCTGAAATTTTCCTTTGGAAAATGCTGAAAGTACGAAGCAAAGGGGTAATTGCTTTGCTTTGGATTTTGCCAAGGAAAGCTTTGACTCAAAGTTGTTCAGAAAAAGGTTTTACCAAACACCACAACATTCCTCGAGGGTATCTAAAAGTCCAAAGTTGCTTGCAAAGCAATCTCAAGGAAACCCACATGTTGCTTGAGTTTTGATGATACAATGTACATATTTATCAAGAACAAATAGAAATGCGGAGTTAAGCATAAATTGTCAAACTCTTAGAACATTTTTAAGTACACAGTTCATTTTTTTCGAACACTTCCGTTAGGTGGATCACTGTGCAATTCAATTCGAATTTACTAAAAGTGTTTTGGAGAATGATTACACTAGTTTACATAAAAGAAAGGTGATTCTGAGCATATTCCTTTATTTACTGATACGTACAGGAAAATTGTCGAAAAAGTCCTAAATCTATTACACTTTTGCCAATTTAATCATAAACCTTTTAATTTTATCAATTCAGTCTAATCAACTTTTGTGGCACCCCAACTTAAGATGCCACCATCAGAACCATGACACCCAAGTCGTCACTTCTATCTGTTCTCATTGCAAACTATTATTTTCATGCAGTGGATAAACTCATTCAACATAAGAGAGGGGGAGGTTATAGTGGTTTTCAAGGAATTTAATTAGGCACGTTGACTTCAGCAAATATACACAGATGAGATCACGTGAGATAGATATTCATTGTGAGTTTATTTATTTACATCGGATAGCTTGGATAGAAGCATGAGGAGACAAAACACCTTGGACTAACATAGAGCCTAGCTCAACTATATGTACCACTAGATGTCCCCTATATCAAAAGTTGTCCAAAATGCCGCAACCTTAACCAAGGTACATGGACTACCAAAAATGTCATGTCGTTAGTTTGTTTGATGCCACCTAAGATGCCACTCTAGTCGGCCCACCTCATGCTGCCCCACCCCTAGGAGCATTCCCACCGTCACCTCTCTATCGTCTCATT
>JAGVVM010019553.1:0-12718 GCA_019149425.1 Psidium friedrichsthalianum
AAGTTTTCAATGCAGGCTGATCTTCTTGTTTGAGAGTGCTCTCCAATGTGAGTTGCATCAAAATCCATCTCCCTAAAGGACACCAAATTTCCACACACAAAATGTCCGCTATAAATTTAACTTTGTATTTTATTTCTCAGATTAATTGTGCGCTCTTTTCTTAGTAATTACAAATTCAATTTAGTTATTGAATGAAAAGGAGGAATTACAAATAATCATATTAGAAAAGAAGAGAAAGAAAATTAAGTTAAAATGTTATTTAGACAATAGAGAGGGAAATTGTCACGCTCCAAACCCCCGAGCCACGCACCATCCCTATCATACTTGTATGATTGCTTTGGTTCACAACCACGACGGCCTAGGAAACTTGTCGTAACCAAACGATCTCAGAGTTTCTTAGGCAGCGAAAACGAGCTCCTTCAATTTCATACACAGAAAAAGGGTAGAGAGAGACAGACCAATCAATTCACCAAATCAAACTTTATATTACATGTCCTTTTTATACAACTGTCAGGATGACATCATATACACAGTTCAAAACTTGCGTTACCTCATTACAACCCATTGCTTCGCTTTAAAAAAAAAAAAACTCTAGATCGGCAAGTTTCTCAATTCCAATGGCAAGCAAACCATACAAATTTCCTTTAAGGGGCTTTTACCTCAACTCTATTCATCATCATCCGTCCCACCATCTGGTCCAGGAAAGACTGAGTCTCTAGATCAATTTTTTTCGAGATCCCCTGTCTTACCCGTATTACATTCACTGTTGGAGATGAGAGTTTGAAAAATAAGGGTAATCACCTATGAGAACAAATCTCAGCAAGCTAACCTCTAAATTCCTTCTCAAAATACCAAACATCCTTAGACCCAACTCCACGCCTCATCCAGGCTCTCAAACCACAGAGTCAAATTTTAAATTGCAGGGCCAAGAAAGATCAAGGGTAACGTCCAACAGAAAACTTGCCATAAATGGCCAGTTATAAAAAAAAAAAAGCTTAGGTTTAATCCAAGACCATAAAATCATAATATCACATAAAATAGCTAATCAATGGCTCACCATAAATGGCCAAGTTATAAAACAAACAAATCCAATCCAGGATAATCAATGTAAATACATATGTATGCACGTTCAATCTTGAGCCTCGGCTTAATAGTCAATTTGACCCACGTCATATAGGCGCATCAGGTCTGACCTGTATATCGTACGCATCAGGTCCGTGCCTCAACCTACGTATGGGACGTCTCAGGTTGGCACCTTATCACTTCAGCTACCTCGCATCAAACACATCAGGGTGCATTGTGCCTTGACCCATATCATATAGACACCTTAGGCCAACACACTTATCTCTCCAATTTCCCGTGTCATATAGGCACCTCAGGGTCATGCTCGACCTATGTCATATAAGCACCTTAGGTCGGCACACTTATCTCTCCAATTCCTCGTGTCATATAAGCACCTCAGGGTCATTCTCCATAGCTACGTATTATGCCAATTCACAATAATATGTAATTCACACACTTTCACACGTGAAATCCATTGCTCTAGCCCTTCAACTAATAAAATCCTTTAAATTCATTTAGACAGAAATCATTGGCCAAATACGTTAGGCCACATTTCAAATACGAGCCCAAATATTCAATCCACATATCTGATCAAATGGCCAAGCCAATCAACTCATTTTACAAAATCAAATTGTTAATTTTTATGAAAAAGGTCCACATTAAAGACCGAAGTCATCAAATCAATACACGTAGACCCACAAAACTTGTCATTCTTAAACCATAATTATTGGATAAAAATCTTGGCCAAGTACGTTAGGCCACAACTCAAAACATGTATCCAAATATTTCAATTCACATGACTGACACAATGGCCAAGCCAATCAATTTTTTTCACGTGTCCAATTTTATTAAAAATGCCCAATTCTCACGTGAGACCTAAAATGACCAAATAATTATTTCCAAGCATACGTGGATAATCCTCAAATATTATTTTGCATATGAACACGGGCCCAAAATATTTGAAATAGTAATATAAAATATTGCACGAACTCGGTTTTGCATAAAATGCTCCAAAATATATTTTTGGTATTCAAACCACACGGGACCCACAAAACTTATCATTTTCAAACCAAAATCAAATTGGGCAGCATGTGAACAGTGTTTAGAGGTTCATAAACAGTAATTTCAAAATACTATTTGGCCCGTTTTTGCTTAAATATCCCAAAAATTTATTTTTTCGGTACCGGAACCTCATGGGACCCACTCCAATCACCACAAATAGCCATTATTTCAACACGGCAGCAACATATCTCAAATCCACAACATATCTCTACCCCCACAGAATTCATTTGCTCAATTAACGCCGATTCCGACGATTTTTCCTAAACCAATTTACCTCGAATCGGACTCTAGAGCTAGTCCATGGCATGTATAATATTCTAATCGAGAAATAGAGGTTTAACTTACTTAATCGAGGCTGACACAAAGTTGAGGAAGCGACGGAAGCAGCAGAGTACGGCGGCGATTGACAAAGCACGATGGATTCCGATGGATTTAGTCCAAATCGGGACTAATTAAGGGCTAAATAGGGTGGTTCATAAGCTGGAAATCAATATTTTCATATGAAAATAAGCTCTAAGGGTTGCTGGGGTTAACATATATCAACATGAGCTATATGTCAAATTCGGGTAACATAAAACTGATTCATTGACTGAAATGGAAAAGCAGATTTGAAAGGTTAAACGATCTCGGATCGAAGTGATTCAAAATTTTGTAAACTCTTCTCATATAGGACTACAACATATCCAAAAATCACGAAAATCCAATGGTTGGATTTCCATCAGCGGCCAGTTAAAGTTGGTAGCAGAATCCTGGAGCTGAGAGAGAGATCCGAGAATGGTGGTCGATTTTGGGAGGTTTTAGAGAGAGAAAAATCTGGTCAAAGATAGAGGAGAGAGAGAGAAAAAGTAGTTTTAGATATTTATAATTTCAAAATTCAATTATTGAAGTTACTATTCATCGAAAATGACATAAAACTGAACGAATCGACTGATTTTTGAACTATCAGCAAATTTTTGGACTGATAGGAGATTGGGCCTCAATAATTTTAGTCAAATGGTCAAATTAGTCAAAAAGATGATTGACGAGATATTTCTCGAAAATCGTGAAATTTCAAGATCGGTAGGGGCTCAATCGGTATTGATTTGGTTCAACCGCGATCGGGAAATAACTTGGAATACCGCCAAACAATTTTTCTAGCCTCCCTAAAAGTACTAACACCCTATAGCCATGGATTCTAGCAAGCCGGGAGCGAGATGAAAATTTCTAATTTTGCCCTTTTCTCTAGGCATTTCAATGCCAAGCTGCCAATTCACGACTTTTGTGGCAACATCCAATTTCTTCCCCCGTAAAACTCTTGAGAGTCGATTGTCCTATTCTGAAACTCAATTCGCGGCCTCATTCATAAGACGACAGCTTTAAATAAATTCTCAAACTAACGGTTGGCTTTTAGGAGTCATGCGTATTGACCATTTGGTCCACGTGCTTATATCCCTAGCTAGCCTTTCCCCTTTGATTAGTCATCTCAGAGTGGCCAGTTCCGAGTGAGATTCATTTATAGTGCCTCTATGAAATAACCATTTTGTATTTAAATTCCGAAAAAAGGATCGAAACTTAGGATGTCACAGAAATAAATAAAAAGATATGTGGAAGGAATTAAATGTCCTTTTTTGTGTGCTTAGAAGCACAAATAAAATGAGGCAAAAGTGTCCTCATCGAAGTTAGCTTTTAAATAATCATTTTTTGAAAACATTGATACTTAAGTGATCAAAAAAAGAAGTTGGCACCAAATCAAGTGCACTTGAGGTGTCCTTTTATCGTGAATCAGTAGGGTTTGTCTAATTTAGGGAGGACAGAAATGGGGAGATGATATAGCAGTTTGTTTTAGCGAGAAGGAACAAGCGCAACCACTTCATTTTGTGCCAGTATGCGTAAAAATATTACTTTTAAAATTCTCTTCAGCCTTGACTATGGCTAACCGAAACCTTTTATTTAGGAACAATATCCATCATTTTTTTACCTGGGAATAATATTTGCTATTTTAAAAAATTGCTGTTGAATTCTTTATATATTAATTATTGTTCAAATATTATTATTTTGATGTTTTTCAAAATAAAAATAAATAAATCTCATCTTGTTTCTTTTTAAAATAGTGGAAACCCCACCAATTTGTTGGAAAAAAGTTATGAAACCACACTATCCATTTTGTAAAATGACCGTATGGTCATGAAATAATTTTCCTTTTTTCTTTTGCCGTGATTATCAATATTGTGGTAACTTACAAGGACAGGTAGGGTTTCTCTTTAAAAGACGAATTGAGGAGTTTGCAAAAATGACCCATTATCAAAATCCAAGGCATGGATGAAGGGCTTGAATTTTGACTCTATTATGAGAGTTTAGATGGGAAAGATTAAATTTTGTGCTTTCTATGTAAAATATCGTTTCACTAAGAATTTGGTATATTTGCGTATTTTCATAGAAAATTGGAAGTCAAAGGGATTTCTCAACAACATTGATACATACTATAAATAGTACAACATATTGCATGATCTGATTAATGTATTTTTGTGAGAAGAGAAGTGTGATGAAGAAACATGTTCAAATGAACAAAAATACGTCATAAGATAGCTTTTAAAATAGCAACGAGAAGCCTAGTTTATAAGTTTTTTACAAGAGCATATGTGAGCTAGAGGAAGCCCAAGAGGAAGAAGAGTACGCATTTGCAAGTTGAATTTCTTTGATGAATAATGACGTGCAATCTATGGGAAAAACCTAATTGCACAAATTTTTTAACTTTACTCCTTCAAAAAAAAAATTACAATTTGATGATGGTCCTAGATAGCTTCTACTTTTGCAATTTGATGATGATTCTAGATAGCTTCTACTTGACTGTGCAAAGATTTTAAGTCTTGGACTTACATTGTACCTCAATTGCATATTTTCCATCTTCTTTGTCTTGTTTGACTAGTCCTAGAGCACTCTACTTGATATATTATATGTGTTTAACAGATATCCCTTCAAGAGGCCTTTATTTTTCTATTTCCCTATTCCCTTTTTTCTCTTTTATTTTCTCTTTTTTTATTCTTTTTAATTTTACTATTCTTTTTTTTTTGGGCTTGCTCTCTTCACCGAGAGTGTCCTTGCCAAGACTCCATCACTGATAGCATCACCGAAACTCCATCACCAAGATTGCTTACCATCACCTCTAGTCATCCTACTACTCTGGTCATCCTCGGACCATTCCCAGCAATAATCTCCAGTGATCGAAACACCATCTCCATTCTTTCAAAACCAAAATCTCAATAATGATGAATATATACGTAATGCAAAAATGCAGGCACTGAAGTACATTATCGAAGATTTGACTAATATGGGCAAAAGGACACCTCAAGTGCCAATATTTATGTACGACGCTCACTTTATTGCTAATATTTTTTTAAGAATGATTATTTGAGTGCCAACTCCAGTAAGTGTCAGATAGAATTTCTTGCTATTGGCGCTAAAGTAAGTTTTTTCTCTGATTTGGCACTTAAGTGATCCTAAAAAAAAAACTATTGGCACCAAAGTGAACGCCGTACACAAATATTGACACTTGAAGTGTTCTTTTTGCCAATAAATACAATGAGAAGAAAGAAAGAGTTGTTTATTAATGACACCAATCCCTCAATTTATGCATGGATTTGGAGGCTTTGAAACTATAAAATCAACAAGACCACTACCACTCAATCCATTTAATGTTCCCTACTATAAACTAACAAGGAAGTTAAAAAATCTTGCAATTCAAAACAAGTATGAGAAGAAAAAATTGTCAGATGAATCAACGAGGAATGAAAAAGGACACAAAGGATTCATGTGGTTCAAGTCGAGTGTCAGTACCTACTCCATAGGGGGAATTAGCCATCACTAAATTTACTATGAATTCAAATAATATAGAGTTCACAATTTCTCAAGTCTATGTAGAATACACCCAAAGAAAAACTCCTTATCTCACAATCTCTACGTCACTTAGAAAACTCACAAAGAGATGCCCTAATACTTCTCTTATTTTCTATTGTGTGTAATTTTCATATTCTACGGTATTTGCAACCACAATGGGAAACCCCTTTCAGGAAACCTATTCAACCTAGACAACCAAATAAAATAGGAAACTTGCTAAAACTAGGAAACATACTTCTATCGAATTCAAATTCGAGACATATTCTAACACATTCCTTTCTTCTCTTTCTATTGTTGGCGATAGGTAAGTAGTGGAGAAACCATACAAAAAAATCAATAGAAAATTGGTAAATTCAAAATCAACAAAGAATTGTTGGTAAGCAACACAAATGAATGTTATAAAAAAGGAAATATTAATTTCAATTAGAATGATTACCAACTTTTCTTCAATCAAGCTAGACTCTTTTTCCATTTTTTTAACTCTTAATCGACTTAGTTATCAATATTCATTTGGGTTTTGCTTTAAATTGCAAGCTTCTTTTATTTCTTACCAAAAAAATATTGTTTTATGTTTTTGTGACTTTTATATACCTTTCTTAGCAATCCTTTATATTTACTTACTATCATATAAAATCACCAACATTTTAATATCACTTAGCAAATTTTATCAAATTAAGTTTTCAACTTGTTTTAAATTACCAACTTCCATTTGAGTTTGTTTCCAATATTTATTTTCTTTTTTTAAAAAATTTACTAATTTTTCTATTGATTTATAACTATTTACCTTACTTACCAACAGTTCTTTTACTATTATATTACCATGTAAACTTTGCATTATGAGCTCCTATTTGAGTTAGTTACCACCGTTTATATGCTTTTTCAAATTACCAACTTCTCTTATTTTTTACGAGGAAAAAAAAAGCTTGTCTTATCATTTTTTAAACTTTTATTTAACTTTCTTGTCAACATTTTAACTCTATTATTTATTAAATGAGATCATTAACCTTTATGTGGTGACTTAACAACTCTTTTCCCAATAAGGTAACCCAATTGGTACAGATCAAAATGACCTGATAAGTTAATATTTCTGATTTTATTAAAATCCGAATCTGAGGCAATCCTAGTGGACTGCTTGAACAATAGGATCATGAGAGTTACTTCACATAAATACGAGCAATAATTTCAGTTCTGCATGATCTCAGTAGAATGGTCATAACTATGTCGATACATATTGGAATGACCTAATTCTAATGCCAAAAGTTCAAGGGCTCGTGGATCTATAACTTTTATGTTTTGAGTTTCTTAAGATAAGTACTGTAGAAGCATCGATTAGGGGTTGAAGTGGACGGTTCATGAATGAGCAGAATGAGAAAAATGATGTAAACTTCAATGGTTGCTCTTCTAGGCCTCCAAAGAATTCAATAGGTTATCAATTCTTCTAGATTGATGGCCGCAACTCTTCAAGGATGTGAACTTTGAAGAGCTCCGGCTCTTCTAGGACTGAGCAAAACTCTTCTAGGCTTTCAAGGATATGAATTCTTCAAGGTTCAAGGAAATGCTCTAGGCAATTTTCATTAATCAAAGTTGTCTGTCTCACAATGGAGAATTCTTCTCGTTTTATAGAATGACTCGGACTTTGGAATGGACAAGGAATAAAGGCATGGGGACTAAATGTGCCACGCCCCGAACCTCTACGAGCGAGTGACATCTGCACAACGACGGTCGATACATGCGACATCCCAGGACTGTCGCCGACCCAGAAACTTTAATATCCAAATAAACGCTAACGGAAGCGATACCTTACCCTTGACAATGAATGAGCAAAGATTAGCACAACCATAACACCTCATATATATACATAATCTCAGCTCCATATTATACTTGAATATTAGCTTTACAAAAATTAACAACAACAAACAACCCAAGACGACCACATTCATTAGCAATCACCGATTCATCATTAATTGTCCTTGCCAACTGGGTATTCCACTATCTGGATATCAAATCTTGTGGTATTCCTGCCATGCTTATGTCCTAGGGATTGAAAGGTGGGGGAAATCATCGTGAAAACACATCTCAGTAAGCTCACCCCTAATCTCGCTCAGGATATTACATACCCTCAGATGCAACTCTAACATCATGCTCTCTTAGACGCTCGGGTCATGAAAATAGAAACAAGAGCAAACGAGAAATAGCTCATCATCGAAATAATCAGACACGCCAATAATTTATATCTACATAGAGATCAACAATGCAAATGCGTGCACATTCCATGCTCAAATTCCAGTCTCGGCTCTCTAGCCAACTCGACTAACGTTAAACGCATCAGGTCCGTGCCCTTTTTGCGCTAAAATATGCATCTTAGGCTCACGATATCTCAATAATTGACCCTAAATACGAATGGACAACATGTGAACAGTATTCTAGGCTCATGAACAGTACTCATGGTGTCGTGAACAGTAATTTCAAAACACTATTTGGCTCGTTTTTGCTCTAAATATCCCAAAAATCCATTTTTCGGTACCGAACCTCACAGGACCCACATTAACCACCACCAACAGCTTATATCCAGCCAAGAAAGCAACATACCCAGTCCAAATAATATACCACAGCCTCGCCGCAAAATCGATTTCCACAAAAATCGCCAAATCAGTCAATTTTTCTATACCGATCTACCTCGGATCGCACCCTATATTCTATCCAAGAATCATCTAACATCCTACTCAAGGTTTAGAGGATTGGCTTACCTCGACGAGGCTGATTTGAAGCCGGACAAGCGACGAAACAACGAACGGCCTGGCGACGATCGGCAGAGTACAACGGCGATGCGAAATCCGCAAAATCCAAGGAAACCAAGGCTGTTCAAGGGCTGAACAGGGTGGTTCACGAGTTGAAAATCAATATTTTCACATGAAAATGAGCTCTAGGGGTCGCTGGGGTTAACATATATCATCGCGGGCTATATGTCAAATTCGGGTAACAGAAAACTGGTTCGTCGACTGAAACGGTAAAGCAGATTTGAAAGATCCTTGGATCGAAGTGATTCAAAGTTTTGTGAACTCACCTCAGATAGGACTACGACATATCCAAAAATCACGAAAATCTAACGGTCGAATTTTCGTCGTTGGTCGATTGAAGTTGGCGGCAAAAATCTGGAGCCAATAGAGAGAGAGAGAGAGAAAAAAAATCCAAAAATTTAGAGAGAGAGAGAGAGAGAGAGAGAGAGAGAGAGAATCTGGTGATAATTATGGCGGAGAGAGAGAAAGAGCAGATTTATGGCTTTGGGCTCAATTATTTAAGTCACTATTCATCGAAAATGACATAAAGCTGAACAAATCGACTGATTTTTGGACTATCAGTGAATTTTTTGACTGATAAGGCTCTGGGCACCAATAATTTCGGTCAAACTAGTTAAATTGGTCAAAAATATTACCGACGAGACATTTCTCAAAATTCGTGAAATTTTAAGACTAGTAGAGGCTCAATCGGTGCTGATTTGGCTCAACCACGATTGGAAAATAACTCAAAATGCCACCGAACAAATTTTATAGCTTCGCTAAAATTACTAACACTCTCTAGACATGGATTCTAGCACAAGATGGAGGCGAGATGGAAATTTTCAATTTTTCCATTTTCTCTAGGCATTCTAATACCAAGCTGCCAATTCGTGCCTTTCAAGGCGACATCCAATTTCAACTTCCGTAACACTCTTGAGAGTTGATTGTCCTATTCTGAAACTCAATTCGCGATCTCATTCATTAGACGACATCTCTAAATAAATTCTCAAACTAACGGGTGGCTTTTAGGAGTCACACGTATCGACCATTTGGTCCACGTGCTTATATTCCTAACTAACCTTTCCCCTTTGGTTAGTAATCTCAGAGTGGCCCACTCCGAGTGAAATTCATTTATAGCGTCTCCATGAAACAACCATTATGTATTCAAATTTCGAAAAGAGGGATCGAAACTCAAGATGTCACAATTCTTGTCTCTTAATCTTCAAAACTCTAATATCATTTCAACTTATAAACGTCTGAAATTCGGGATGTTACAAGATGAACATAGGAATTTCCGAATAGTAAAGACATATGGGAATTAGAAAGCAATAAAAGTCCTAGGAACTAGAAAATATATTTAAAACAACTAGAAACCGAAATGCATTTAAAGACTTGGAGACTAGTACTTTGACTGCGACACTCTCAGACTTATTAATGAGAGCTTCATCGAGTTTCAATGTAGGTTGATCTTCTTGATTGAGAGTGCTTTCTAATGCGGGCTGCATCTTTCCCCCTTTTTTAGAGAATTTGTCCCTGAATTCGAATCATCATTATTGGAAGAATCACCCACATAAGGTGTTAAGTGTCAAATATTGAAACATCATGTATCTTCAAATGAGAAGGAAGCTTTAGCCAATAAGCATTAGGATTGATGCGCGCAATAACTGCAAGTTTTCAGTCACTAAGCTTGTTGTAGCTTCCAACGGGATGATGCTCTGATGGCAAATAAACAAAAAATCTCTAGGTTCAAAGATAATGTCACGCCGCCTCTTATCGATATCCTTTTCATAGGACTCAGCTTTGCTCTCCAATTTTTGATGCACATATTCATGAACTAACCTCATATGAGACACAATATCATCCACCTTACCTATTGGCTTTTCAGCAAAAGGAATGGGTGCAAGATCAATGGCAGTCTCGGCTATCATCCATACACAATCACAAAAGGGTTATGTTTGATGGTACGGGTCACCGATCAATTACATGCAAAGTCTCCAAGTGACGATCATGTTTTTCAAGAGCGGGGTTTATCATTAATCAAAGTTCTCAATAGATTTCTCGAGGAACGATTTATAACTTCAGTTTGTCCATCCATTTGGGGATGAAACACGGTACTATATTGGAGCTTAGTATCAATATTCTTCCATAGTTGTCGCCAAAGGTAACTAAGAAAGTTTGTGCCTCGATCAGAAGTGATAGTCTTAGGAATGCCATGAAGCTTGTAAACTTCTTTGAAGAATAACTCAACAATCTGTGAGGCATCCGTAGTTTTGCGACAAGGAATAAAGCGTGCCATCTTTGAAAACTATCAACAATCACAAAGATTGAATCCACACCTCTGAGTGTTTGTGGTAGTCCAAGGACAAAGTCCATAGAGATATCCTCTCAAGGGTTTATGGTATCGACAAGGGTAAATAAAGACAATTATTGGTATCTTGCCCCATCCCAATTTGGTGATGTCGACATCTCATCACAAGGCGATATACATCATGTTTCAAATGAGGCCAAAAATATTTATCTAAAACAAGTAGCTCAATTTTGTCTCATCCAAAATATCCATCATGTTGAATTTCATCTATCACCTGTTGTCAAAGAGAAAAATCCAGCACATAGATGAATTCCTTTAAAAAGGAAGCCATCAGATACATTAAAATCAGCAAGCTTTTTATCTTGCACATCTGGAATGATCTTGGAAAAATAAAGGTCTTCTTGATACAACTCATGAAAAGAGTTGAATCAAAGAATGGTAGAACAAATAGTACGGAGTAAGCTCTTCTTTTGACTAAGAGCATTGACAACCTGATTTTGAACTCCAGCTTTATGTTTGATAATGAACATGAATTCTTGAACATATTGAGCCCATTTTGCACACCTGGAATTGAATTTTGTTGCCTTGAAATATACTTGTGAGCTTCATGGTCAATCTACAATATAAACTCCTGATGATATAAGATATTGCCTGCAATGCTCAAGTCTGTGAAATAGCGCATAAAATTCCAGATCATAAGTGCTATAATGAAGTTTTGCACGATTTAATTTCTCATAAAAGAAGGCAATGGGTCGACCTCCTTTACTTATGACTCCTCCTATGCTGGTACCTGATGCATCACAGTGCACTTAACTAATGGAGTCTCGGTTGATTTCCCTTCCTTTAGCTACCCTTATGTTTCAATTCGCTAAGTTTGAAAAGCCCTTCAAACATAGCAGGCATAAACATCGAAATGTGCCGACGCAGTCATAATATCTTAGCACGATGGTTTGCCTTGCTTACTAAGTTCCACTTCACCTTCACGAGTGACGTGGTACGCTGACTTCAAAGAAAGTTTCCCCTTTTTCTCATAATGCCATAACAAAGCAAAGAGTCTGAAGATAAGATTGAAGTCAAGCAATGCGAGGACCGGGGCTGTGCTCAATTTTTCTTTGAGATCTTTAAAACTTTTGGGCTGCACTTGTCCACTCAAAAACTTCTTTTTTCATGCAAAATGTGAGTGAGGCTGCAATGGTGCTAAAATGCACAATGAACCATCGACAAAAAGAAGCTAAGCCATGAAAGTTTCGAAAATTCATGTACATTTGTAGGAGTTGGCCATTCTTTGATCACTTTGATTTGGATTCATCAACCAAAAACGCCTTCTTTTGAGATGTGAAATCCAAGAATAGGATTTGTGGCTTCATGAAGTACCGCTTGTCTGGAGCTGCATACAAGCTTTCTTGTCTTAACACTGTTAACACTTCTTGAATGTGCTGCAAGTGCTTATTACTAGATTTACTAAAAATCAAAATATCATCGGAAAAAAAACACAACAAACTTTCAAGAAATGGCTTCAAATCCTGATTATAAAGCTCATGAATGTGGATGGTACATTAGATAATCCGAATGGCATGACTAGCCATTCAAATAGTCCATCTTTGGTTTTGAATGTGGTCTTCCCATTCATCTCCAG
>JAGVVM010019555.1:0-57076 GCA_019149425.1 Psidium friedrichsthalianum
CCAGAATTTGGACGGCCAAACGACATCGGATCGAGGTGATTCAAGTTGGAATAGAAAACCACAAGACAATGAACTACAACATACCCAAAAATCGTGATGATCCAATGGTCGGATTTCCGTCGACGGCCAGTTGAAGTTGGCAACAGAAATGGGATTCAGCAGGAGAGAGAGAGAAATCCGAAAATTTGGAGAGAGAGAGAGAGAAGAGAGATAATCTGCTGAAAATTATGGAGGAGAGAGAGTGTTTGACCAATAATTATCTTAAGGATAATTATTGCCGGTGACTATTCACCGAAAACGACATAAAGCTGAACGAATGAACTGATTTTTGGACTATCAGTAAAATTTGGACTGATAAAGCTTGGGCCTCAATTATTTTGGGTCAAAGCTGGTCAAATTGGTCAAAAAGATGACTGACGAGACATTTCTCGAAATTCGTGAAATTTTCAGGATCGGTAGGGGCTCAATCGGTGCTGATTTGGCTCAATCGCGATCGGGAAATGACTCCGGATTTCATCGTAAAATTTTTCTAACCTCTCTAAAATTACTAACACTCTCTAGCCATACAATCTAGGTTAAGCCAGGGGAAAAACGGTCACTTTCAATATTTTCCCTTTCTTCTCGGCACTCGAAACCAATCGGCTAATTTTCGAGCCTTTCAGGACGATGTCCAATTTCAATTGCAATATTCCTGAAAACTTGATTATCCAAGCTCGGAATCTAATTTGTGGCCACATTCATACGATAGCGACTCTAGTAAATATTCAGACTAACGGGCGGCTTTTAGGAGCTACGCGTATCGACCTGAAATTAGGTCCACATGCTTAAATTCCTAGCTAGCCATTCCCCTTTTGGTTAGTCATCTCGAAATGATCAGTTCCGAGTAAGATTTAACTACAGTGCATCAATGAAATATATCCATTCTATTACAAATTCCGAGAGTGGGTCGAATTTCAGGATGCCACATCATTTACACCTGAGCAAAGCATAAATGATTAGCCATTGACAATACATGAAGTTTTCATGTTCGCTAATCATTTAATAAGTGTCACGTTCAGTGAACTCATCCGATACAAGTATATTTGTTTTAACTCGAACATCCAATGTCCAACAGCATGTGATTCGTCATCCCTTTGAGTATCCAATACTCACTAGCAAAGTTTAAGGAATCACTAGTCTCAATAGGATCGTTGATGTCCACTCAACGATCTACTGACTGAAAGCAGATTTAAAGATTGGTCTAATTGATAACTTGTACACATAGTCTAGGCTCGGTCACAACTGATCTTATGGATTTCATTTATTAGAACAATGAGATATAATGAATGAACATGTCATTGCCATTAATAAGAATAAAAGTACAATGAAATGCCCAAATCGCAACAAAGCGCGGTCGCTTTAGTGCATACACCTAACAAATCTCTCACTTGCACTAAAGCTAATCATGCTGGTATTTTAAACCTATTCTATTAATGTGTTTTTCAAATACAGACTAAGATAAGGCCTCCATTGATGCTATCTTTTGTAAGGTGATATCACCTAAGCATGGCCATGGATTAGGTTGGGCCCGAAACTAGCGCGGGTCAAACCCGAAACTAGCCCGAGTCAAAGTCGAAACCGACCCATGATTGGGCCCACGATTCGAAATGAAAATCGGCCTATGGCATAAGAGCCCAATTTTGATTTCTTAAATTGTTGAACCGAGCTCGAAACTGGTAGTTCAAGGTCGATTCCAAACTAAAAAAGAAAACACAGAGCTATTGCTTATGGCTCTTTGCTCCACCCCATGGTGACTGTTGGCTATAATGGGCATCAACTATTTTTTTTTTTCTTTTCTTTCTACCCTATGACATAAAATTATAAATACCCATTCCATCTCTCATTTTTTCACACAAATCTCTCTTCATCTCAATTCTCTCAAATTCTCAATTATGCTCTATAATTTCTTATTTTATTTATTTATTATCTTCTTTAATAATCTCTTATTTTAAATTCTTTTTTCATACCCTATAATTTTTTGTATTATACCATATACTTTTTTGTATCCAAAAAAATGACAAGTGGAAGTAGAACTAATGGCAGGGGGTAAGAGGAGGGAGGGGGAAATATATTTTGAGTGATGAAGACAAAAATGAGTAAGGGACGGAAGTCATTGGACGAATATGTATGAAGGATGAAAGATGATCACCACTAAGGCATAAAGAACATTCCACTAGCTAAGGATAGTAATCAAGATTGGTGAAGTTTCACCGTCAACATCATTGTGGCATAAAAGATGAATCACATGGCAAGGATAAAGGACTTCAGTAGGAAAGCTTGTCACCAAGGTATAAAGGATAACCACCAGCTAAGGGAAATGGCTTTTTGGTTCACTACCAAGGAGTAATACACTCTCTAAGGATAAAGAGACCAGGATAAGAGTAATCAAATCTCCAAAGATATTTACTCATATAAAGAAAATCTCATAGATTCTCACTTATCAAAATTATCTCAGTTCCAATTGAGAACTCTCCTATAATTGTATAGGGACTAAGATATATGAAATTGACAAACATTAAAGACAAGGGAACTACCCAACTAATAAAGACATAGGAACTATAAAATAAATTAAAAACCTAAGAACCATAAATGCATTAAAACATATAGAGACATGAACATTGGCTCTTGAGACTCGACCCATAATTAAGATTTTAAAACGAAGACTAAATACATCTACCCAAATGCAAAGTAATTAAACTATGACCCTAAATTCGTCCACTAGCCTTGACCAGAAAATAATCATCTTGAAAGATCAACCAGTATCCAAGGAAATTGCTTAGAATAGCCTCCCTGCGATATGTTGTTGATTTTTTTTTTCAAAATCAGCAACTATTCTGGTGAATTGGTAACCTAATTGGCAAGGAAGAATCATCAACTTCTTACTTGATAACTCGGTCAATAGCCCTTGTGTTGATAACTTTATTCTTGATCCATCAAAGCAAGTTGTAACCAAAATCTACCTTTGCTTGAAAGAACATTGATTATGTTGGATTAGTTGATGGAATCAAGTGGGAACTTAAGGATCATTCCATTGAATTTGATGCCCCTGCACTATCATTCGGATAAATCAATGAGGTTTGAATTGATCTTGTGAGTTGATCGATAGAGCTTGAAGCTCTCGCATCAATCTCCCTAGATTGTTGAGGATTTGTCCTCAAATCTATCATTGCTGCATCTTCAAGATTGAAAGTAGCAAATTTGCTACAACCATTCTAACCAGAGAAACTTGCTTCCAATAAATTTCTTGGACAGCCTCTCCAATGAATTAGATAGTATACTTGCTTGATTTCTATAAAATTGTTGAAAGCTGAAAACACATCTTTAAGCTTATTCATTAAAGAATGCATTTTAGGACGTAGGACTCTCTCTCTCTCTCTCTCTCTCTCTCTCTCTCTCTCTCTCTCTCATAAACAAGGAAGAAGCATTCTAGTGTTTGGGAATAGTCCCGTTCAGCCTGTGTTTCACTCAACAAAAAGGATTTCCTTGCTTGTATTTCATTCCCTATATTGAAATTTATGGATCATAGGGACGAGTGATTTGTTTTTGACCCTTATTGAACAAGTGTATGTTTTTGCATCTATCATGCAAAGCTTCTTTGTTATATTGCCAAGCTCTTCCCAATAATAAGTGGAATGCATCCAATGGAATGACATCACATAGAATTTGATCTTGGTAATTCTTCCCAAGTCGAAAATGATATGAGAGCTTGTATGGTTAGCATGAAATCATTTGCTTCAATGAGCTAAGGAAGCTTGTAATATTGAGGATGCTTTGATGTTGGCAGCTTCAACTTGCCAATTATAGTTGTCGATGTAACATTGGTGAGCTTTCTCTATCAATAGTCATCTGACAAACCCTCCCATTAATGTTGCAACAAGTGTTAAAGATATTCTCCCTTTGGTCATTTGCTTCTGGAGATATTACAGTGTGTAATATCTTACCAGCATTAGCTTTTCCCATGACCTTCTCCTGATCTTCAAATTCAAAACCATTTAGGTTGGAATCATTCTAAACTTCTCCAAGTTCAAAATTAATCTTCTCGATTTCTTGAAGAATCATAATTCTTCGATTTGGACAATCGGCATGAAAGTGCCTATAACCATCGCATTTAAAGCACTTTCGAACACCACCGTCATCCTTTCTGAGGAGTTCTTTGACAGATTTTGTGTCTTTCTCCTATTTCGAAACATGATCATTAGCTTGGTTAGAATGAGGATCCTTAGAGAAATATGTACCTTTAGTTGGAAGCTTGGCAAAAAAGCCCTTGCCACACTTTAGTTGATTCTCAACTTTTATGGCTAGTTTGTAAATATTTTCAAAGGACCAATATGGTTGAAGTACAACCAAGTCAGCAATCTCCATGTTCAAACCACCAAGGAAACGAGCAATGGTTTGTTTTTCCAATTCTAGAACATCATGCCATAATGAGTTGCTCAAATTACCTAATGTATTCTTCAATGTTCATCTCATGTTGTTCGAGGGAATTCATCTTGAGAAATAAGTCTTGCTTGTAGTTTTCGAGCAAGAATCTTGTCTTCATCAGTTTCTTGAGTTTTTCCCAAGATTTGCTCTTTCTTTTTCTTTACCAAGTTTGCTGATGCTTTAGATTTTTCCATAAAAAAAGAAGCATATTTCGTCAATTTTAGAATAGCAACCTTACATTTCTTTTCATTCGAGTGTGACTTGCAGTAAAAACCTCATTCGATCACATGCAGCCAATCGAAAAAGTCATTGGATTAAAACTACTGCACCTCTACTTTGATTTCACAATAATTCTCCTTGTGGCTCCCTCTTCTTCTCTAGGCTTGGTATTCTGAATCACTTGAGTTTCCTCTAGTGTAATTGGACTCACCACGAGAGTTTTGACGAGAATTCGAATCTTCACATCAATGTCGATCATCAAGATGCCTTGATGGCTGTTCTTGTCTCGTTGGACCTTCTGGGCATTCAAGGACTCTCTCCATTTGTCTTTGAAGATTCTCTGTGGCACGATCTCCCCTTTTGTTGTGTGGTTGCTCCAAAGTAAAGCCTCTTGGAATCTGATAAATGGTATTTTTTAAAAAACTTTTTTTGAATAAAAGTGTGAAATGAAATGAGAGATAGTTAGTAGAAGGAATTACTCAAAATTAGTTCAATCTTGAGCTTGATATCAATTTGATGCGTGCATGGGATGGGCAAATTGTGTTATGAGTGATGGAGGAAGGAATCAATGACAGAACAGGGAATAGGGGACGTAAGTCGATGGATTGAATGTAGACGCTGGAGAGAGTACGACCACTACCAAGGCATAAAGGATGCACTAGTAGCCAAGGATAACGATCAAGATCGATGAAGTTCATTACTAGGATCTAAAAGACGAACCACCTACCAAGGATAATGGACTTCAAGATAAGAAAGCTCACCATCAAGGCATAAAGGATAACCACCAGCCAAGGGTAAAGAGTTTTTGGCTCACCACTAAGAAGTAACCCACTCTTTGTTACAACTGATAACTCTCCTCTATTTATAGAGAGACTAGGACATAGGAAATTGACAACATTAAATACATGGGAACTACCAACAATTAAAAACATATGAACTATAATACAAATTAAAGACTTAGGTACCAGAAAATGCATTAAAACGCTTAGAGACTTGAGCTTGACTCTTGAGACCCACAACAAAATTAAGAATTTAAAATCAAGACTAAATACGTTTGACCAGATGCAAAGTAATTAAACTATGACCCTAAATTTTTCCATCAACCTCGACCAAAAATAACCATCTTGAAAGATCAACAAATTTCCAAGAAAATTGTTCAAAATAGCCTCCCCTTGATATGTTGTTGAGTAGCTTTGAAATCAACAACTATTCTTGCGAATCAGTAACTTAAATGTAATTGACAAGGAAGAATCAACAACTTCTTAATCAATAACTACAATATTCCCTATGTTGAGAACTTTATTCTTGACTCATCAAGGCAAGTTGTAATCAAAACCTGCCTTTGCTTGAAAAAAAAAAAATCGATTGTGCTGGATTAGTAGATGGAATCAAGTTGGAACTTAAGGATTGTTCCATTGAATTGGATGCCCCAACATTATCGGCAAGATTGATCAACGAGGCTTGAATTGAGCTTGCAAATTGATCGATAGAGCCTGATGCTGCCCCATCACTTTCCTAGTCAAGGACTATCTGAAGCGACACCTAATGAGATGGAATAATATGCAAGTCTTTCTTGAACAGATCGTTCACAAAAATTATATGGAGAATCGCATTATCTTACCAACTATATCATGCCCCATCGGGCTCATACATCTAGTTCGTCAAGTGAAACATATAAATCACTTTAGGGCAGCAACTGATTTCGACTTGTTGCAGCCATCGTTAGGAGAACATTATCAACTCCCCATCAGTTTATGCACAGTTAGTTAAAGCCATTAAATTTACATTTGAGAGGTGTAGGTGTTTCTGTTTTGACGAGAGCAAATTTTCTATAAATTACTTCATGTTTTTTCAATAACTTTTTAGATTTATTTTTTTTCCAACGTCTCTACAGTTTTTTAGCAAGAAAAAAACCATTCATTCTGAGTAGCAAGCAAATATTATAACGCTTCATCGACCTAAACTTCTTCTGCTCTGTTATTAGTCCTAGTTGAAATTTTCGTGGCAGCTAAATTGTTCATTGATCTAAAGTAGAGTCCATACAAATAATAAAAGGAGAACTGAGTCAGAACAAGAGATAGATGGGTTCATACCTTGACAAATTTTTTTCATTTCCCCTTTCCTTTTATCAAGTAATTACCAATTGTGGCCGAAAATCTGAATTTTTTTGGTGGAATAGTCACATTACATAAAATAACTTCACTCTCAATGTCTAAATACAAGTCTATAGAACATAGAAAATTAACAGGCAAATGACGCGTACGTGCGGGATCAGCCAAATACCGGTCAATGGAAATGCTCGTGTGTGCAATGAAGCGTCGGCATCTAACGAGTTAATATGATCGAATGTGTGGATCTCACATTAAAGGAAAAAGAAAGAATGGGCTATAAAAATCTTCGCCTCTCGCCTCTCGCTTTCAACGCAAGACGTTAGAAATTTGTCCTTCATGGATTTCAGCGGCGACGGATGGCTAGTCTTGTTCTCTTTATTTTATTTTATTTTATTTTACTCTTCTTTTACCTTTTTGTTTTTTTCTTTTTTAAGGCAAGGACGTCAGCGAATAGATAACGGGAAATGGAAAAATAATGGTTACTTGTCTTGTCTCGCTCTCGCAATGTGCATTCAGAATTTTCTTCGTTGCGTTTCCAAGGATCTTGGTTTAGAGACCAGTCCTTAAAACATGGTGTCGGTTGGACGGTCATCATCCCAAAGGTTTAAATAAAAGCTCCAGAAAACTGGCCCCGATGCTGTTATAAACGTGGAGATTTATAAAGAAGTCACGACTTAATATTTAATTAATATATTACTCGAGCTCAAGCGTTAGTTGGACTTTGACGCCAGATTAAAACGCGAAACTGCATATAAAAAAGGCAAATAAGGATGTGCAAAGATTTAAGTTGGAATTTTCTATTGTGATATTAAGTGAAAATTCGTGGCACCACTACCAACACTATTAAGAATGATTAAGATATTAGATATGGACATAGTTTAATATTTTAAAAAATTTCAATTACTTTTCATCGTGCATAAATTGACCGTTACACTTGAAAGAACCAACGTGGAAAATAATAAGTGATTACATCAAGAAGAAAACGAGGAAACATGAAAAAATGTGTGGCCCAGGGTTTTATAATTGTCCAAAAGTCTGCAGAGCAAGTGAAATTGATGGGGGGATTTAATGGGAGAGGGCTATGGTGGTGATTGCCTAATAGAACCATTACGTGGCAATTTTGGTGCGGGGAACCAACGGTATATAGGTGGCCACATGTCAGGAGGATAAGGGCCAATCAAGATGGCTACGTGTCCGGAGGACATGGGTTACGGACAAACACCGGCTGATTTTAAAGAGCGAAGAAATATGACCGACCAACCAACCTGATGAGTCTCTCTCCCAACTCCCTAAGTTAAAAATCTCTAAAACATCCCAATCGGACACGAATAATCCAACATCGTGTTACCTATCCTAAGTCAGTCTTGCATATAGGAATGCGTACTTGATTTAAACCCATAACAAAAAAAAAAATAATAATAACAATGACATTTGTTAGTAAATTCAGGAAAAAAAGAGGGGACATTTATTCTCATAAATATGAAAGCACAAAATTTGCATCTACAAGGATTAGATTGATATAGGACCATGGGGTTCTATCGAACAACTTTGAAGTTCAACTTAGGTCTCGTCGAGTGATCCAGCCCAATCCTTGCTCCCGCAAGCAAGGGCAATTTCAACTACAAGTTGATTCTGTGGATTCAACATTGAAGATGTCGATTCAATGGACTTGTTGTTGATTTCGCAATTGCCGATTGACCATCAAGATATCGATTATCAATTTTGTTGTTGACTACCTAGCAACTAGAGGATATTCTAATCGAATTCCGTGGTTGTTGGTTGATCTTCCAAGGTGGCTATTCCTCCTCTAAGGCTGGTGGACGAATTCTGAAAACCTATTCCCAAATTACTATGCTTTTAGTCTTTAGTTAAATACATTTAGTCCATTACGTCCTAGTTCTTATACGTTTTGATTGCGCTGTCATTTCGAGTCTTAGTTTTTATGAATTATTAGTGTCATGACGATTTCAAAGTCATAATTATGTAAACATTCTATAGTCATTATGGTTTCCTAGAATATCAAAAGTCATTTATGTTTGCTTAGAAGAGCCCTCTATAAATAGAGCCACAATCTCATTTTGCACATGCAAGACTTGAATTTGTTGAGTACATTAGATTTTCCTCAAGTAAGTGAATTTATCTTTGGTTCTTTATCCAATTGCATTGTTGGTTAACCAAAAGATCTTTTCATTTTTTTTCACTAGTGGTGTTCCTTTGTGCCATGATGGTGAGCTTTATTTATCTCAAAGTCCTTCATCTTTGGCGGGTAGTTTGGTCCTTTATGCCTATGTGGTAAATTTCAGCATTTCTTTACATATGATTGGCGGCGTGATCCTTTATGCCTTTTGTGACCTTCATCACCAATTTCAATTTTCAGTAATACACATTCTTTTAAAACCTTTCCTTCTACCATTTCCACTGAACACTTTTCCTTGCATTTAGCCTGGAAACAAATGAATTTTCATAAATCTCTCAATCTCAACAAGAATACACGTCATGACGTCATTTGTAGCATATACACGGGGACCAGCGACCCTTCTGAATCAACATGGAACGTTCTAGTTATCCTTAAACCAAAGCCAATGTATCTGGAGTCTCTAAATTGACCGATTGCCGGTGTGAGCCTGTGACTTCCAATGTGGATGAGAAGACCCGAGAAGATGGCGTTAGTAGACTTTTTGTCTATTGTGCCCGGCCAATAAGTTACAACGTTCTTGCAAATACCAAACCATTATGAGCGCAGTGGGCCATTTACAACACAATATCATGCGAATTGCACTAAAAATTTGATAATTGAAGTAGACCTATTAGATGTGGAATCTCGAGAAGGCCTTTTTTTTTTTTTGGTCTACGATCTTTTTTCTTCATCGGAACATGTGCTTATTAAACGGGTCAAGCTTTACAATATATTCAATTCACTTAAAATTGTCATGTGGTCCTGTTCGACGGCTTAATCCACACATTGTACCATATTAATTGAAGACCATCCTCTTACGTCTCACCGAATGCTGCAATGGTCATGTCTACGAAACATCACCATTTCACAAGTATAACACGGTCTCCATAGTCTCCACATGTATTGTTTCGCCAGGAATGGACGCGATGAAATTCCTTTCACTAAAAGTTGATCTTCAATTATAATTGAATCCGGCAATTTGGACCTGAAGTAGAACATGTGACCAAGAACTGAAACTAATTACTCTATAGGAGAAAATGTAGACTGGAAAGATAAATTGATAAGTTGAAAGAGACATAATTTGTGTTGATGATTGTATCCTTTTACAATGATTCGATACCGCCTATATAGCCTATTACAAAATGCAATATCTTTTAAGCGGTTAATATTCAAATACCTTCACAAAAATAATGAGATGACCAATTATGTGCAGGTGGTGGTAACGAACAGACGGCGACAAGTGAAAAAAGTAAAGCACACAATAATTTATAATTGTTTGGCTTTATCTCTAAACCTGTATCCACTTTCCATGAGACAGCCTCAACACGGGTTGGACTTCTCTCGTAATCTTCATGACAAGTTATAATTAGCAAGTGTTGCTCCTATCAATAGATATATCACAGTATCAGGATATAAACACTACTATCACTCTTGTAAACTTGATCATATTATGATTACAACACAGTTTGAATTCTACACGAAAGTTTCCAGATGGATATAGTGATAATTTTGATTACAGAAGAGAGTAATAAAGGACTGCATCAGTGCACTTTTTTTTTTTTTCTTTTTCAACCCTATATATAGACGTCTTAAACCAATCCGTTGGAGACTCAACTATGAAGCAAAGAGCTAGTTGAGAGTCATTTGGAGTTTTTGTCGAAGTTAGGATCGCCCATACAACCTTAGCTAGTTGAGAGTCATTTGGAGTTTTTGTCGAAGTTAGGATCGCCCATACAACCTTTGCATCGGACAGCAGCAGGTTCTTCAAATGGAGTCTGCTAGAGTTTAGAGTTTTCACTTTGCTGATCTTCTGACTGTTTCTCCACAAAGTTGCTAGTTGTTTCCGCTTTCCTGGTTCTTCCGTTGTGATTTATCAATCTGTTAATAGCTATGTCTTTTTGCTTAACGTTCATCTCTTGAAAAACATTTTACCAGGAATGACTTGCGATTGGCTATTTAATGATCCTCCTGAGTATATCAGCATCCAAGACGCTATGCAGACCAAAGACCGACTCTGGTACTCTTAAATCCCCATGAATGCCTCCTCATAATGAACTTGTTCTCCTAATGTCGAGATATTTTCAAGGAATAATCTTTGACACTAGTAATGTTAGTTTGAATATAGCAAGATGCAATAGAAAAGATGGCGGTCAAAGCAAATTATCAAGAAATCTATTAATAACATGTTCGATACTCCCCTGACTAGTTCAGTGAGCGTTTCAATAAAAACTATTCAGAAGCTGCATTGATCGTATCTTCAAGTATGAGGGAATATATCAGCAAGTGTCAACAACGAATAATAAGCAAATATATCTAAGTAAATATCATCCTATAGACTATTAAAATTGATAATTGTTGTAGAAGCATTAGAATATGGAATCCGGGCGGGTGGTTACCGACTATTATTCTCTTCCTCGTGTTTAATAAATGGGTTAGTCTTCGCTATATATTGTATTCACTTCAAATTGTCCAGTGGTCCTGTTTGTCGGCTTAATCCACACGCTAGGACAATGGCTGTGGCCAAGCCCTCGTCAGTAGCCACCGCCACAAACCACCGGGAAGGGCCAATAGAGCTTACCTCAGCCTTCCCAAAGCCTGACGAGGGCCTACTATCCCAATCTCAAGGAGGCGTGCCCCTTACTCAAATTTCGGCGAGGGTCTACCGTCCCCCAGATCTGGCCTAGCAAGCTTTCATCAAGGACTGACAAGGGTCCCTAGGCTTTAGGAAGGCCCAAGTGAAGGAAGGCCCAAGTGACCTTCACTGGCCCTTCCTAGAGACTGTGGCGGTGGCCACCAACAAAGGCTTGGCCACAACCGTTTAGTTGAGTTTTTTTTTTCATTCTTATTTATAGCTTTTCAATTTTTTGATCTAATTTAATTTGTACTTCTTTTTTTTTTCCCTACATGGTGCTTCCCTGGGCACCACATCATGGTCACTTCTTAAAAGATAATAAAATAAGACACATCAATATATTTCATTAGCCCAATTTAATGGGGCCAAAGAAAGGACATGATTGAACTAATTTTAAAATTTTTAAAATTTGATTGCACTTTTTGAAAGTTTCAAGACTCAATTATACTTTCATGACCATTTTGAAATTTTCAGTGTACTTATTCCGAAAAAGAAAGAAAGAAATTTTGACACAATATATATAAGAGCGACACGTTTCACTTGGTCATTCCAACGAGTGACATCCAAAGAATTTTAGGAAAAGGACACCTTTAGTGTCAAAAATTGTGTACAAAGATTATTTTAGTGTTAAAAGTTTCAATTGGATCACTTTAATACTAAAACTTTTTAAAAAGCATCACTTAAGTGCCAGCTTACTAGAAATCTGACGCTGACATGGTTTGCCATAGATTCACCGTGGCATTTTTTTTAATTTAAAATTTTTATTTAAAATAATTTAAAAAATAAGCTGAAAATTTCAAAAAAAAGTTAAAAATTAAAATAAAAGAAGGGGGGGGGGGGGAGGGGATTGCAAATCAGGCTACGAGGGCTTGCTGTAACCTTTGCCACTGTTGTCCCACCATCGACGGCCAATGGGGGTCGCCAAGCCTTGGCCAAGTGCCGATGACACCCGCTGGTTGTAGGTGAGGGCTGCCTAGACAAGGGTGGGGGCGACAGCAGTAATGAGGGCTTGAATGCCATTGTTGTCTGGTTCTAACTTTTGTTCCTTTGTTCTTTTTGAATTTTAAGGTTTTTGTTAAATTTTTAAGCTTATTTTTAATTTTAATTTTAATAAAAAAATTTATTTTAGACGAATTTGAATTTTATCTAATTTTTAAAATTGAATTGAATTGAATCTAATTTATTTTAAAGTGCAAAAGTCCAAATGGCAGCCCACGGGGACTTTTTTTTTAAAATGTCATTTTATATTAAAAATTAATTATTAACAACACGTGGAACTTTTGGTTGGAAAATTTCTCCATAGGCACCAAAGTGATCCTTTTGTCTCTAATTTGGCACTAAAATGATATGATTAAAATTTTTGATATCAAAGTGATCTCCGCACACAACTTTTGACTTTAAAATGTCCTTTTTGTTAAGAATTTCCATTAAAGGAAAAAGAAGAACGAGTGGCAAAAGCCTTCGCCTGTCGCCTCTGGCTTTGAACGCAAAATTTTTGAATAGAGAGAATAATAGAAAGTTGTTTTAAAGATTTCAGTGATGACGACGTGTGTCTAGTCTTGTTCTCTTTATTTTATTGTACTCTTCTTACATATTCTAGTCCTTTACGAGGCAACGACATCAGTGAATAGATCCCGGAAAATGAGAAATAAGCGACAAAAACACTTGGACCGCAAAATCAGCAACGACGGCAATCTATGCTTTTGGGCGTTTGATCTTTCTTGGTTGACATGACTAAGCAATGCTGACCAGAGAGGATTTTACTTGTCGCACAACGTGCATTCAGAATCTTCAATCGTAGTGTTTACACGGATCGTGGTTTAGAGAGCAGCTGTTAAGATAGTTTTCCAATCATAGGCCGGAAGAAAAGTCGGTGTTTACACCTAAAGATGGTATCATGGTAACGGTGATTAATATACTAGAGGCTTAAAGCTACCTATAACTTACAATTATAAACTAGAAAATTTGTGGGAATACTACTAGTTATTCTAAAGGACTAGTTATGGTTTGTCATATAAATATTCTTATGCTCGAGCTCATACGTAAGTTAAGACTTTGGTCTAAAACTAAAGCGCGTATATCATTTGGAGGAGACAAATAAAGGTCTTGAAAGATTTAAATTCAGAATTTTCTATTGTCATGCCATGTGAAGAATTGTTGAACAACTAACAATTTTTCAGAAAGTTTAACCTGTTGAATGCTTGCGTAATTTAATATTTGAATTTTCTAACAGTCGCATATTTCAATAACTTCTCTTCGTGCGTAAACTCATCGTTACACTAGAAAGATAGAACGTGGAACTGATTACATCAAGGAGAGAATCATGAAACATGAAGAGAGAGAAAAACAAACTTTTGAGTCTAGGGGTTTACGATTGTCCAAAGTCTCCAAAATAAGTGAATTGACGGGGGGCCATTCATAGTGAGAGGGCTATGGTGGGGATTGCGTGTAAAGATCATCATGTGACATTCTTGATGTAGAGAATAGCGGTAGATAGTTGCCCATGTATTAAGGGGACTAGGGCCAATCATGGATTGCAGCATGTCCGGAGGAAACGAGCTGACACCAAACTCCCTATAAACAGGGGAATACGCTGGATCAACCTTAACGAGTCAGGCTTTTTACCAAATAGGATCTCAAAAAAAAAAAAAGTTTACTGATCTAGGACTCGATTGAAAAAATTTACGAGTTTGGGATCCGTCTAGTAGTCTCGGTGTCGGACGGATCCCAGTTCAGCACTTTGGGTGCCGAACTATGAAGTTCAGGAGGGGGGGTGCCAAACTGGGCTCAATTCAGCACCGTGAATGCTGGACTGGCTCAGTTCGGCATTAAGCCTACTGAACTACCTAGTTCGGCATATGTGATGCGGAACTGGGCTCAGTTCAGCAGACCCCCTAACTGAACGAGATCCCCCCCCCTCCCCGCGGCCTTTAAAAAAAAGATCTTTCACAGCGCCTGGCCCAAGGACCCTTCGATGGGTTCACATGAGCTGCAGAAGCTTGCTTCTTCACTTATGTAGGCTTCTAATAAAGGTGAATTGAAGTGTCTTATATTCGATACTGAAGTTTGCAAAGAAGAGAGGAAACAGAGAGAAAGCAAAGAGAGAACCGAGAGAGAATCAAGAGAAAAAAGAGAGATTTGGGGGTCGCTCATCAATTTCAAACGTCTCCATGTCCGAGGTCATTGATTTCGGCAACGTTTCCTCCCATCAAACTATGTAACAATTCATTTTATAATCTGCTTTCTTCTGCCCTTTGTGTTATTCCTTTAGTTGCATGTCATGTTAATTTTTTTACACACTAGAGAAGCTAGATAAGAGCAGAGAAGTTTGAGGAGTCCAAGTATCCTTTTCCCCCGTCTTGATACACGTACGCTTTTTGGGTCAAGGTAATGCATATGTCCTTGTTAGAGTTAATTTGAACATGTTTTGGTGTGAAAATATATTATTTTAGTGCTGTTGAGTCATTATTTCATTGTTATTTTGTGATGTTTTTGCATAATGTTTGGTCCAAAAAATATCTTATTTTTGCGCTACACATATCTCTATTTTGCATATTGATACATATCTCACGAAAAATTTTGTGCGTATTAAACCCTATTTTCATCATATTTTTGAAATTTTGTAGGTTTAATTGAATGTGATTATCAGAATACTGAAATAATAACTGAATCTACATGTCTCACGAATAATTTTGTGCAAAATAGTGGTTAGATCTGAACCGTAGGATGTGATAATTAGATCAGACGATATACATTTGGTCATTGGTTAGACTTGAGCCATTGTTTTTAGTCAACTAATTCAAGGGACGTGGGCTAGCCAGGAGGGCAAACCTAGACCGTAGGATGTGTATGTAATAAATAAAATTTCCCAAGTAATAGAAAAATTAGGAAACATGAAAAAAAAATCATCATAAATAAAAAAAAATGCCCAAAACTCTATCGTTTTAGTCTCGATTAAACCCAAGTGGGTTTGGGCCGATTCTTCAAGTTTGTGAGTTGGGTCGAACCGACCCGGTCCGGAAAATGAATAGGAAAAAGATAAAGAAAAGAAAAGAAAAGAAAAGAATAATAATAATAATAATAATAATACAAAATAAAAAATGGGAGCGACGCCGTTTGGGTCAAATCCCTAGGCGCCCGTGTCCAGTTGATCTGGTTGATCCGGCCCGAAAATATGAAAAAAATAATCATAAAAAAAAAGGAAATCACTAAAAAAATAAAAATAATCATACAAATCATAAAATTTTCTATAAAAAAAAGGAAACATTCCACAAGAAAATTTGAAAATATTCAAAAGAATCTAAAAAGTTAGAATTTGGTCAATTAATTGACTAGATGTTATTGTTATGATTTTGGTTCTTCATTCATTTTTAACGACAATTGTACCCCTTATCTATAAATATTTTTAAATAATATCTAAATTTGTTATATTTTTGTGACCATATTTATTTCATTTGTTATATTAATAGTTATAATGCTAATTTGTTAATGTGGAGAGAAAAAAATTTATTAAATTTTACATGCAAAATAATTTGTAATTTCTTTATTTAGCAGAATGTCTACATCTTTTGCGACTGTACAATAGGGAAGTAGAATAGTACAAAATGAATTGGATATGATTATGAAGGTAGACAATATGCTATGTTTGAGTTTGGAAGCATATCCATATTTGATGAGTTACATGCTACGATTGAGCACCCATTACTACATAGAAAACCAGTGTACTCCTAGTCTGATGTATAGACAACCGATTGGAACAACTGGCCATATGATGTATAACATTGTGGATGTACAAATGATACAATAGTTAAGATAATCCAACAGTTTGCACGTCTGTCCGGTTATATGAGGCTTCTACAGTTTTATGATACTATGGATGAACACCAATTGATAAATGATTCAACTGGGAAGGTTTCAATGTTTGTGAAGATGACGTTGATGTGGATAATCAGTACATAGAGTACAATATAATGATTACAATGATGATGATGATAGTGATGAAGAAGATGATGAAAAGTGGCGATATAGATACTTACTATAACACCCATTGTAGTAAACTCATTTTGCCCTTGGTACATCCACCGCCCTATTTAGAGATTGACTATGATATGATGCAAGTCGATACAAGAACCAAGTCAAGCCGTATGTTATTTGATCCAGCAAAAGAATTTCATGTTGGGATGTTATTTCCATCACGAGATGCGGTGCAATTGGCTGTGAAAGAGTATTCTCTAAGAAGAAATCATCACTTTCGTAATGATGAGACAAAGAAAAGAAAATTTGTTATAAAGTGTAGTAATCCAAATGAATCGTGTGATTGGAGGCTTCATGCATTTAAAAAAGCGGGTAACTTGTTTTGAAAAATAACTAAGTACAGTGGGCTACATATATGTCGTAATCCGCAAATGTTAACGGATCATTGGAAACTTGATCAGAAGCACTTATCCAGCCAGATAGAAGCAATGGTTGCCGTCCAACCAAATATAAAATCAAACCACTAATTGCTGCGATTAAAGATAAGTTGAGCTTCAAACCTACTTATTGTAAAACTTGGCTAGCTAAACAAATGGTGATTTGTAAAACTTTTAGAGGATGGGATGAGTCATATGGCCAGTTGAAAAAAGTTTATGAATATAATAAAGCTAATGAATTCAGGTTCTCATTTTGTGATCGATGATTACTTGAGCCAAGATTAGAGTTGCAAGATTTTTCAATAGGATGTTCTACTCTTTCAAGTAGACGATTGAAGGCTTCAGAGTTGTCATCTTATAATATTTGTGGATAGAATTTTTTTGTATGGGAAATACCGAGGAACGCTCCTTTATGCAGTCTCATTTGATAGCAATAATTATATATTTCTATTGGTAGTTGCTTTGGTCGATCGAGAGACTGTTGACAATTAGTCTTGATTTATGGATTTGTTATTGATATATATCATTAATGGCCGAGAAAATATTTGAGTAATATTAGACAGACATGTCGGATTCAAAAAGTAATGGAGACGGAAGGGTGGCGTCCTCCATATGGCCACCATAGATTTTGCATTCGGCATATTGTCTGCAACTACAATAAACAATTCACAAATGCCGAAGCCAAAAGAGCTATTCATATGGCAGGTAAAATTTCTAAATTACATAATTTGAGAAAATACTTGTTTATAAAATTGTGTGATAAGTACTTATTATTATTGTAATGTACAGCTTACGAGAACCAAAAGCTGAAGCGAAGCTCCTACGCATCATCAACCAAGTGAGGAAATTACATCCATAAATAGCTAAATGATGTGACTAGATTCCTTAGGAGAAATAGATGAAAGCTTATGATGAAGAAAAGAGATATGGATTTATGACAACGAATTCAGTCGAATCGGTTAATGGGATGCTTAATGAATTTCGTTCTTTACCTATAATAGCTATGGTGAATAAGATATTTCATCAGTTGGTCTATTATTTTGACACCAGAAGAACGATATACAGGGCGTAAAGGTCGAAGGATGGGTATATATTCAATTTGTGGGTAACCTTCTCTAGAAAAATAGTGAAGCTGCAAATAGGCATGATATGACACAATTCGACTATAATACAGGGACTTTTGAAGTTAAAACTAGATATTATAGATCTAGAAGAATAGGGAGCCACAAACACAAGGTCAAGCTAAACCTACAAAGATGCATATGTGGAAAATTTCAAGAGATGAAAATTCCATCTTCCCACGTAAATGCAGTATGTCAAAAATATGCAATTGATTACAATATAATGGTAGATGAATTTTATACTTTGGATAGAATACTTCAGTGCTATCAGTACATGTTTCATCCATTGGGGGATTCGGATCACTTGCCTAAACTTGATGAGCTGCCATTAATACCAGACCCGAACCGTATTTGGAAGAAAGGAATGCCCCATGCATCACGGATATGTACTGAGATGGACTGGAATACGTCGAACAGTAGCGCTTCGCCTAACCATTACAGCTACCATGAAAAACAGGACATAACAATCAAACTTGTGCATACAAATCATTGTGGGAGTAAAATTTAGATAGTGTGTGAACAATCAATTGCATCCAAGGCAATTCCTTATGAATAATCTTGGTTCACTCGTATTTGAATGCTATTGTTATTGTTTATCGCTACTAATGAAAGCAGAGGATCTCCTTCAATGTCAAGAGATTCTAATTTTTCTATCTACATAGTTATGAATTAGGAGGACAAACTTGGTATAAGGTTCTTTACCCTTCTGAGCTGTCCTACTTATTCAATAATCTTTTTTATCCCACAAAGTAGACTATTTCCACCTTTTATTGCTCATAATCGACATCGATCAAGTTTTAATTGTTTAATTATTAATTTTCAGGAATGGATTGAGGCAAATGGCAATGGTTCCCTCCTTTAAACCTTAAAAGAAGCTATGGATTAGGCGACTTTAATCGTGAAGCTGTATTCGAAGAACTCGATAGCAGGTCTAGCTAATTTATATTTTCAATGTGTATTGTTAATGTCATTTCAATGTGTTTCATTGGTGGAAAAAGCAATTTTAGAAAGAAATGTGATATCATGTCAATATGTAATTTTGGGAATCTCATTGAAAATGCCTTTGAAACCAATTGTACTCTGTGAGCTCTCATTGAGCATGGATCGGAGTCGTCAATTATGTTTTGTCTCTTACTCAAAGAAAGACGATATAAAAATTGTGCCCAATTTCTCTCTTGTCCTCCGGTGTATGAACTTAAGGTAACTTGCTACACAAATTCCTTATATATATTTTGGTGTCACGTCCAATAAAAAAATTGACATTTACAAAAAATATGAAATAACTGCATGGGCCTCTTTTTGAAAACAGTCCCATAATTGCCGCATGTCCAATTTTCCTCTGGTCTCCCGTAATTGCTATGAAAAATTGGTCGATTTTAGTGGTCCCATTAGATTCCCCACGTGTCATGCATCGACACTAACATTCATCTAACAAATCACATTAAAATGATGCTAATTAAGCCATGCACAATTACTAATGAAGACAAGGTACAAATAGGACAAATCAAGCACTCATGGAAAGATTAAGACATGCTGATCAAACCTCATTAAGACCTTTTTTTTTTCATTTTCCAATGCATTAGCACAAAAAAAATACAAGTTAGGCCTTACTGTCAAGGAACATACTTAGGGAAAAATCGGTAATCACAAAATACAGGAAAGCCTTAATTGAGTGTTTTTTTTATACAGATGGGAGAAAGTGTCATTGACAACTTGGATGTTTTGCATTTGTACTAAAAAGCCCCTTATTTCCTTGTGGAGAAATGATTTTTCATGTGAGCTCAGCATCAAACAAAAAAATCTCACAGAACATGCACACTTTAAGATTAAGCTCAATTGTATACTTAAAATGTCAAATAAATGCACCAAACTTTTATTCCACTAAATAAGACACTAATGAACAACTTTCATTTTTTGTGATTTTAAAAATGAAGACTTTAAACAACTTGTTATTGCAACTTAACATAGACAGGCACTAAAAGTGTCTAATTCAGAGAATTTAGTCTCAAATTCAAAATCTAGACATTCACAGATTACTCCCAACTTCAGGACCCTTTTTATATAGTAAAAAGTGTCCATTTTTACTACATAATATATCAAATCGAAGCTCCAGACATGCTCTACAAATCTCTAGAACACCAATTCACAAAATAATCACGTTTTGACCCTCAAATCTACATTACAGCAAGATTGCACAGTCTGACCCGAGAGCACGAATATGTTATAATGCACCATAATATCATCCAATACCCATAGGCATGCACAAACAATATAGCAATATCACATTTATGATGTAAAAAATCTAGTAAATCAAAATTATAAAATGCATAACAATCGTCAACCCTAATTACATTCAATGATGATGTCGTCCCCCTACGTAGCCTCCTTTCTGCAAGCAGGTCGTCTTCGGTGTTCGGCAGGTCTAGTATTGTGCCGACGTCAAGATTTCAGATGAGTAGGATGTGTAGATGACAAAGGCATATACTCTTGTGAGAACCATGGCTGTGATGCATCATCAAATTGAGCAAACATCTCATGCTTAGATGGTACATATTCTGTAGATATGTATTGGAAAAAAAAAAGGAGGGAGATCAGATCCTCCAGCCATTGGATAATTTGTGGGAGTTTGGGGATGGTATCCCTTATGAAATGAGCTAGCGAACTGGTCGAACTGTGGATCGAAGTCTATCTGGTCAAACCCTGGAGTGAACCCAAGAGTGAAATATGTCGTATGATACACCACGGGATAAGGGATGGCATTTGTATCTTAATGAGCTCTAGTAGTCCTCCGGATTGATTGAACAGTCTGAGGTGGGTCATTTTTATGCGACCCAATGGGTGTTGTGGCAGGTGTTGATTGGGATTGTGGAATCATTATTAGCCGTCTCTCTTCATTGAAGGCATGTAGTATTGTTGTAGATATCCTTACTATCTTTCGTATGGTCTTCCGCATGTTCTCCCGAGACGTAGCTTTGCATAATTATATGATTTATTCTGTGCCATCAGCCTGTTCATGAAATCAAAGTCAACAGAAGTTATCAAATGCTAACAATTTATGTGACTAAAAAAAATAAATAAAGTAAATTAAAAGTGTTTGCACTAACTGCTGCACCTACTGCATCTCCCATGTAAAAAATCCACCACCATGCGCATGCACGATGCCACTCCATATATTTTGAATGTAAGTGAAGTGGCTCCATTGCAAGATCAAATCGGACTAAACAGTCAAGACTATTATTTCATATTTCAACCCACTCTCTGTGCTTTTCGACCCAATTCCTTGTAATTGGCTTTAATTCAAAGGCATGAAAGGGTTTATGTTCAATGGGAGGATTCGGTATTGATTGCTACATGCCAATTGAAGAAGCACTCGGTCTGGATAATACCACTCAACTATGTGAAAATAGATGAGTGGGACACGAGCTGTCTGAATGTGTTTTCCCTCTAGACATTAATCTGGTAGAGTCTTGAGAATGTCATTGGTGTAGAGCTCCCAAATAATATGTTATCGTATTAAAACATATCAAATTAAACGAAAAATTAATTTAAAAGCTAACATTATATTGAACTCTTTGATTTCTATCATGACTTACATATGTGAATGTCATTCTATCAAATTGATAGCGTTGATGTGGCAAAGTATGTATGGGGACCCTAGTTATCTGTAGGCATTAACTCTAGCCGTGAAAAAAAAAAAAGAACAGTTACATATATTATAAGCATTGAAAAAAACTTATCACTCATGAATTGAAAAAATAAGAACAGTTACATATATTATACAAACTAAAAAATGTTATCACTCACGAACTGAAAAAACAAGTATATCACATACCGACTACCAAGAGGTGAATATGATAAAGGATCATGGCTTCTGATGGACGGTGAGACACGTCTTAAACGATCCCATGCCCAAATCTACAATACATGTAAGACACCACTGATTTGTTCATTGATGGATTGGTAGCATTGTATAGCTCTCAATACAACCACGTAAGCGCTGCTGAACCCCAACTGTACGGTGTAAGATCCTTGAGGTGCTTTAGTAATTGAAGAAAAATCAAACTAATCATGGCACCTGATTTATCTAAAAATATAAATCATCCAGTCAATTGCAGAATGAATACTCTCGCATGCTGCAGTATGGTAATGTCATCGACATCATCACGTATTTCAACAAAGCGTCCTTTCGGTCAAGTTATCTTTTCCATCGAACCATGTATTTAACTGGGTAGGGGCCGTTGACCAAGTAGATTCTCACAAACATCACCCCAATTCCTATTAATGGGGCAAGTGACTGCATTTTCATCAATAAGAAGCCCTGTTAGAACTCCGATGTCCTGTAGTGTAATGGTGTATTCACCTTTCGGCATATGGGAGGTGTGAATCTCAGGCTTCCATCGTTTAACCAAAGCTATAATCAAATGGTAATCAACTTGCCAAAATCTCATTTTTCAAACTTCGTAAAATCTCGAAACTCGAACATACGGTTCTATGCGATGATCAAGTTCAGGTTCGTGCAGCGTCACTCCATCTCATTAACATTTAAGAGCTTCATTATCATCTATTTGTGAAATGATACATTAATTGTTAGTAGCAATTTTATTACGATATAGCTGTTACAAATAATATATCAATTGATAAATTTCTTAATTACTTACCTCAACCTCCCTAATGGCCTGCAATCTATGCTGAGCCTGCTGTGTAAGTAGTGAATCATCCTCATGTCCCGGCTAAATGTAATTTCTCTGTGCTATGTCTACAAATGGAACAGAGGAACTACATAAATATCGCATAATTTTTCTATGATGATTTACCCATAAGGAATAGAGTCGTCAATTAGAAAGGAATGAAGGAAAAAGAATAAGTTCAATGAAGGAAAAAGAATAAGTTTTATTCAATTAATTGAAAATCCTAATTTTTAACATTCTTTTGAACTTTTTTTTAACAAAAAATCAAGGAATTTTGTCAATTGTTTAGAAACTTTTTATGATTATTTTCATTTTTTATGTTTTTTCGATTTTCGATTTTTTGAATTTTTAATTTAATTTTTCATATTTTTTAGGCCATGTCTAGGGTTTGACCCAAATAATTTCTTATATTTTCTATTTTTTTATTTTATTTTTCCTAGTCTTTTTTTTACAGAGTTAGTTCGACCCAACTCATGAATTGGAAGAGCTGGCCCAAACCCACTCGAGTGTGAACCGGGACTAAAATGATAGAATTTTAGGAATGTTATTATTATTTTCAATTATTTTTTCAAATTTTCAAATTTTTCTATTTTTTGGGATATTTGTTATTATTACAAAAAAAAATCATATGGTTGTTAACACTTGAATTTTAATCATTTTTTTAGAAAAATTAATTGAAAATTCATAAAAATTTATAAAATTCAAAAATAAATTTTGGAATCCTTATCCAAGCCTAAGGAATCAATTTTGAACAAAAAATAATTTTTAGTATTTTTCACATTTTTTAATATTTTTCGTATATTAGGAAAATAACCAAAAAATCAAGAAAAATAGAATGTTTTGCCACAAAAATAGGGAAAAATATCTAATATTTTTATTTTAAATCTATTTTCATGTTGGTCCATTTAAACTTGAAAAATCCAACTCACAATTATGTGTTCCTTCACAAACGTAACTCCAAATCGGGCTAAAAAAATGCAATTTGAGTCTTTTCATTTTTATTTTTCACTTTTTATGATTGTGACAATGTCCCCTAATATCTAAAATTTCTATCTCAGCCCATTGGTGCCTGAAATTTCTCAATTTTGACAAAAGGGCTCAATTGGAATTTTTATTTTTTCGAATTTTAGCCCCCAAACCACCAAAAAAGAAATCAAAATTTTTTAAGGGGTATCCATGAATATAAAAACCCACCACCCTATATTTTTCAACATTCTAAATCCATTGGTGGGGGTATCTTGGGTTGTTTTTGCCATTTAGAGTTTGGAATGCTCAAAATTCAATTTCGGGTCAAATTTGAAATTTGGGGTTTTTTTGCACTAAATTAAATATTTTTATCCCCAAAATGCCTCTATTAGATGGAAAACATGCTAAAAAACTCAATTTCGATGTCAATTTTTCAAAAAAAGGTCATTCAGGTGCCCAATTTGATGATATTTCGGTCAACCGGGTCAGGCGGGTTTGACCCGGTACTGTTCATCGTCTTTCCCATGCGTGGTACTGCTCACACGCAGCAGACCCTTTAGCAAAAATCGGCCAAATTGAGCAACCAATCGGACACGATCGGCAACGACCAGCCACGGGTTTTGAAATGCACTCTTCTCCGGTCCCATTAAGCCCACTTTCACGTCTTGCCGCTACCGGAGACTCTATTTCCAGCCCTGTTTCCTCCGCTGCAGCGACTCTGATGAAGACCCAACGAATTTGTGGACCAAATCCGTGACCGTTTCGAGTAGCACACGCCACGTCCTCCCCCCCCCCCCCCAAAAAAATGATTCGAGGACCTTCCCCCTTCAAATTTGGCGTGGGTACGAAAAAAGGCAAGGAAAAACATGAAAAGAGGAGAATAAGAGCTTTTGAGTCTTTTGAGCTGCTGAATGGGGGAGTTCCAAGGGCGTGGACTCCCCCAGTCGAGCCAGTTCATCAGGATAAGAGGGGGGTTCCACCATTTTCCAAAAAGGAGGGAGAGATAAAAGCACCATGGTTGGTTTGGGAACCATTTCGGGTTAGCCAACAGGGGGTTTTTTGCAAGTGATTTCAAAGCATACCAAGAGACTCCCCGAGCGACCACCACTCGACCAAGATATACCTACACACCACCTACTTATCGAGCCATCACCTACATCCATCCGCTATCTGAGTCGCCGGAAAAGGTAACGCAAATACCCCTCTACGACTACCTTTCTCTAGTTTGAGCATTTTTGCCCGATTTGGTCTTATTTGATTCTTAAGTCAAACAGGACCAAACCAACCATTCTTATACATGCCTACATGCTTATTACATCTCCTTTGTAGTTTTCGTGATTTGGTTTCACATGTAACGCCCCGGATGCACGTTTTCTAACAACGCACATAACGTGTTTGATAAAATGCATCGAGTAGTTCAAACTCCCGACTTTGAGCCTATTTTTTGTGGTCGTTTCGTGTGATATTTGATCATTTTCTTGCTCAAATGCATTCTACAAATGCAGATCTTCGTTTTGATATGCTGTATTGCCCCTGGTTATGACGGAGGTGTGAGATATACCCTTCCAAAGTTGCTTCGTTAGCATGATCGGAATCTGAAAATTTTGCCAAAATGTTGGACTCAGTCCAACTTGCTTGCTTTGTGCTCATTTTTCATTATCTTACTATGAGTAGTTTTGAGCGATTCTTGATTTATTGTGTTCCTGGTATATAACAGAACATATATATATTCTCAGTTGCTCTCAGTTCAATCTCTGGGGAAAGTTACAAGGTTGGGAATACCCCATGTTGGGCTGATTTGTGCCCTGATTGAGATTAAAATAGCCCAAACCCCTGACTTTTAGGTTGATTTTCTCTCTCATCTCGTGTGCGTTTTGGATAATTCTTAGTTGAGTCTCTTCACTTGGTGTAGCTCTTCGCTTGGATATATCATTTGCTCCTTAGTTGTGAGTGAAGCGTGAGTTACGCCCTTTTGAAGTTGCCTCGTTGGCCTGATCCGAACCTGGGAATTTTTCCTAGGTGTGGAAAACAGTCCGACTTACCAAATTTTCCCCCAATTTTCGTTACCTTTCCTTTAATATTTCTTGTTGTTCTTGGGTCCATTGCATTACGTATGGGTGGTATAATGCAAAGGTATGAGTTTCGGCTCGTGGCTTTGTCTATAGAGAAATTCACGGGGTTGGGAACATCCCCTGTTGGTCTAATTTGTGCCCTGATTGAGTTTCAAACAGCTCAAACCCCAACTTTTGGGGTGATTTTCTCTCTCATCCTGCGTACGTTTTGGGTCATTTTTGTTTCATGTTGTTTCAGTATATGGCCTTTTCGTGTTGGTGTATTTCTTCTCCATTGGTCATAAACGAGGGCTGAGTTACGAGCCCGTGAAAATGCCTCAGTGAGCTGGGAAGCTAGAGACAATCTGGTTTTTTTTTTTATCCCATGTATTTGGACAGTGCGTGAAGGCTTCTTCTTGGCATGTTTGTGATGCGTGCATTTGGTCTTTTGTCCAGACGTTTGGTATTTTGAAAATCTCGTGTTATGTAGTTCGTCTAGCACCGAACTTTCTTTTCTACAAAGTTCACGAGATGGGAGCTTTTTGAGCTTGAAAATAGGCATATAACCTGTTTATGCACCTAGGTTCAAGTCCAAGTTCCCCGAGCTGCTCGGGTTCACACCTTCAGGTGAGCTTTTCATCAGTTTTCTATCCACATTTTGTCACTTTTTTTTATCTTCCACTGTTCCTTGCATGTCGTAGTTCACGTCAGTATTTGATTTTGCCGCTGGTTGTATCTGAGGCGCCTACAAATGGGGTGTTAAAACCCCTTCGCGAGAGCAGCCCCTTCGACAAGAATAAAAACCATGTCTTGTGAAGCAATCAATATCGGCTTTTCCCGCGAGTTTTTGGTCATGTTTTGTTGCGTTCCATTCATATTTCTTTGGTCCACATCATTCTTGATATGTTGTAGTTCGCATCCATATGTGGGTTTGTCATTAGGTGTGCTTGAGGGGTCAGGAATTAGTGCGAGAAAACACATCGATGGGTTGTTTTGTCGATAATAAGAATTCAAAAGAAAATCTAAAACTACGTTGTTTTAGATCGGCTCGAGATCCATATGGTCTGAACTGAGCACCCTCGAGGCGTGGGCCAAGTCGACCTGACTCGATCCACAAAAAAAATCGAATTTAAAAAAAATCAAAAAATGATTTTTAAATTTCAAAAAATGGAAAATCCCCAGAAAATTCTAAAAAAATTAGAAAAAATTCTAAAAATTTCCAAAAAATCTCAAAAATTAAAAAACGGGTGGTTTTAACTGACTAATCCTATTTTTTGGCAATTTTGCCCTTCCAGTCTTTTCAAATGATGATTTTGCCCCTCATTGACAAATTGACTCGAAAAATTTCAAAAATTGTCAAGAATTAGGAAACGGATCATTTCAACCAAGCTATCCTATTTTTTGGCAGTTTTGTCCTTCCAATCTTCTCAAAATAACGATTTTTCCCCTTATGAGCAAATTATCTCGAAAAATTTCGAAAAAATTTTCAAAAATTATAGAAAATGGGACGTGGTCAAGCTTGACTAGCCATACCCATTTTTTGTGAGTTTGACTCTCATTTCTTCATGAAATGATGATTTCACCCCTTATGGACAAATCGTCTCAGAAAAATTTAGAAAAACCTCAAAAATTAGGAAGCAGGTCGTATTAACCGACCAATCTTATTTTTGACAGTCTTGCTGTTTCAATCTTTTCAAAACGATGATTTTGCCCCTCATGGGCAAATTGTCTCCAAAAAATCTAAAAAATTTTCAAAAAACCTCGAATACTGGGAAACGGGCACATTTAACTGGCCAACCCTATTTTCGATATTTGGGTTCCAAATCTCTTCAAAATTTACAATTTCACTCTTCAGGCAAATTGTGCCCCAAAATGACATTTTACCCCTGATGGGCAAATCAATTTCAAATCATCCCAAACTTCTTCCAAACTTTAACACGCCCCTTCTCTAAGCTAATAGGGCTTTATTAGAGATGTCATGTATTGACTTGATACATTTTATTCTCATGCTTTTGATTCTTGATTTGTGCACCTATCTTATTGATTGTGATTGATAAATTAGTTATTTCCATTTGCATGAACTCCTAGATTTTAGGATACCCTCATCCTAATTCATCTGCATGAAATCATAGTCAAGAAAATCGCTCAACTTTGATACCGAAAGGGCGTCAATGGGTGAAGTGTTTGTTGACATTGCTTTCTGTAGGTTGGAGTTAGAAAGTATATTTGTGAATGTGATTATAGAAGCACTGTTTGATACAAATTGCTGTGCATGTTATTGCATTGTGATGATCACGACACATCGCACACACTAGTAGTCAAACCCCGATTGCAACCACCTTTAGGTTTACCTTAGATAGGGAAATGGTGCGAAAGGATCTCGTGATTATTACACTTGAGACTTTCATATTCGTTTTCACTCGTTATCCAGATTACCATTTCTAACCCTCTTGGGTGGGTGCTCTTGGGGGGGAATCTGCTATATACGGATCGTGAGAACCTTGGCCATAGGTTCCATACCATCCATTTTGATTTTTAGAGTATTATCTTCACTTGTATCATGCTCATGTCTGTGGATGGTTAGTCTACCTAAAACCAATAAAGAAAAAGAAGAACAAAAAAAAAATTCTCGCATTCATCACTGTGAGTATGATTTCTTCCTCTACTTGTTTACTTCTGATTGAAATTTCATTATAATCAATCGAATGCCCTAGGTTTTTACACTTACAATTGAGAATCTATGGTGATTTCTTTTCAAATTGAACTTTGAGTATGAATTTCAAACACCTCTAATCCGCCCCTACGAAGTAAATGGTTCGTCCAAGTTTTCAATCATTGGTTTAAAATCACATTTTTGTGTATAAATCCCCCCGATTCAAGATGGAATTTTGGGGCATAAAATTGAAATCATACTTTCAATAAAATTCAAGTCACATTTCGTGTGTTGATTTCTTGAACAAAAATCATATCATTCTTGCAAGAAAAGATCATAAGACAATGTTTGAAAATTAATGCCCCATTTCACACACGAAACTTTTGAAATTGAATGGACGTTCGATTGATAATCGTCAATTGATCTTTTGATGTCGTCTCCTCTTAATATGAAATATTGGCGAATATCAAATGCCTATAATTAGGGGGTTGTGGGATATGTATCATCGCCTCGTTTTCATTTAAGAGACGGCCTCATTGAAAGATCTCTCTTTCATTCAAATATTAACATTGTCTTCTTTTAACAGGTTGTAAACAATGATCATCTATTGAAAATCCCTTTATCTGATCACATGCGTAACGACAATGAAAAGATAGGGAGAGATGGTAAAACTGTAATCATTCCAATTAGGATATTGGGTATCATAATTCACATGTGTATCCATCTCTCTTATTAGGAGGTTAAAATGGTCAAAGACTAAAGAGGTCAAGCCTATTTTCCTCATGAGATAAAACGAAATATGTCTCCATTAGACTTTACCTATTGGGTTTGCAAGAACAAGTGGAACGAACCTCAAACGGATGATACAAAGAGGAGCAATTTGATTTGGAGCAACCCTTCCCAGTTGAAAAGGAAGCATCTATTCCTACCGTCGGCTTAATTTCCTACAAATGAATGAGATATCATTTTCTACATGTGTAGGGATGATCGACCCGCTAGCCAAGTATAATAGAATTGCATATAATTGAATCGATTGACCCAAGAAAAAGCATTCCACGGCTGGGCAAATCCCTCCCTTACTTAGAAAGCCTGTCAGGGGGCAAAGGCATCACATCTATTACAAAAGGGTGTATGTCATTCCTATATGCAATTCAATTAAGAATAGAAATAACATGTTGTCTTTCCTATCTGCAGATGTTAACTGGGACAAGTCGCCCAAGTGGTGGTTGTCACCCACGAAGCATAATAAAATGGAGTTTTTTCCTTGAACATGAAGTGTCACGCCCCGAACCTCCACGAGCGCGCGACATCTGCGCAACGACAGTCAATACATGCGACATCCCAGGACTGTCGCCGACCTTGAAACCTTAATATCCAAATTTTGCGCTAGCGGAAGCGATACCTTACCCTGACAATAAATGAGCAAGGACTAGCCAACCATAACAACACCTCATATATTACACAATTTTAGCTCCGTATTGTACATGAATACTAGTTTTACAAATATTAACAGCAACCAACCTAGGGCGACCACGTTCCTCAGCAACCACCGATTCACCATCAATTGTCCTTGCCAACTGGGTACTCCGCCACCTGGATATCAAATCATGTGGTATCCCTGCCATGCTTATATCCTAGGGACTGAAAAATAAGGTAATCACCCGTGAGAACACATCTCAGCAAGCTAACCTCTAAATCCCTTCTCAGAATACCACACAAACCCTCAGATCCAACTCCACGCCTCATCCAGGCACTCAAATCACAGAATCAAAATTCTCAAATATTATTTTGAATACGAACACGGGCCCCAAATAATTGAAATAGTAATATAAATATTGTTCGGCCCCTATTTGCATAAAATGCTCCAAAAACCCATTTTTCCGTACTCAGTCCACACGGACCCACAAAACATGTCATTTTCAACCAAAATTAAATTGGACAGCACGTGAACAGTGTTCGTGGGTCGTGAACAGTAAAATAGGGCACTATTTGGCCCGTTTTCGCATAAAATGGCCCAAAAATGCATTTTTCAGTACCCGAACCTCGCGGGACCCACATCCACCACCTCAAACAGCATTATTCAAGCATGGACAGCAACATTTCACCAATCCACAGAATATTACAGCCCCACAGAATTTAATTTGCGCAAATACGCCAATTCCGGCAATTTTTCCTAAACCGATTTACCTCGAATCGGACCCTAGAGCTAGTCCATGGCATGTATAATATTCTAATCGAGAAATAGAGGTATAACTTACCTAATCGAGGCTGAAACGGAGCTGAGAAGCGGTGGAAACGGCGGCGACCGAACAGAACGATGGATTCCGGTGGATTTCGTCCAAACCAGGGCTGATCAAGGCTGAACGGGGTGGTTGTCAAGCTGAAAATCAATATTTTCACATGAAAATAAGCTCTAGGGGTCGCTGGGGTCAACATATATCAATATGAGCCCTAGATCAAATTCGGGTAGCAGAAAACTGGTTCGTCGACCAAAACGGCGAAGCAGATTTGGAAGGTCAAACGACCTCGGATCGAAGTGATTCAAGTTGGAAAAGAACCACAAGACATTGAACTACTACATACCCAAAAATTACGATGATCCAACGGTGGAATTTCCGTCGGCGGCTGATTGAAGTCGGCAGCAGCAGAAATCTGGAACCCAGCAGAGAGAGAGAGGAGAGAGAATGTTCTGGTTATAAGAGAGAGAAAAAGAGAGGAGAGAGAGTAGATATTATCCCTAGGGTGCATTATTGAGATTACTATTCATCAAAAGCGACTTAAAGCTGAACGAATTGACTGATTTTTGGACTATCGGTGAATTTTTCGGACTGATAGGGGATTGGGCCTCAATAATTTCGGTCAAACTAGTCAAATTGGTCAAAAAGATGACCGACGAGACGTTTCTCGAAATTCGTGAAATTTCAGGACCGGTAGGGCTCAATCGGTGCTGATTTGGCTCAATCGCGATCGGAAAATAACTCGGAATACCACCGAACAATTTTCTAGCCTCGCTAAAATTGCTAAACACCCTCTAGCCATACAGTCTAGGTCAAGCCGGGCAAAACGGTCATTTTTCAATATTTTGCGTTTCTTCTCGGCACTTCGAAACCAATCAGCAAATTTTCGAGCCTTTCAAGGCGATGTCCAACATTTATATTCTAATCCCAAAATCCAATTTATTTCAACTTATAAACCTCCGAAATTCGGGATGTTACATAAAGTGCGTTTGGCCATAGCAACAACGCTTTAGACTAAGAAAGAAAATGAATTAGAAACATCCGTTTTGATGAAAAGAATGTATCGTTCCTAAATTACTTTCAGTGAATGGAGAAATAATGTTTCCTATCTTTCCTTCGCAGGCAATAAATGGGGGCAAAGTACCCAAGAAACAATGCTTCAAAATGACAAAATAAGGAGTACCCCTCTCACTTCCTCTTGAATATGCATTTAGAATAGATGAATTCAAGAGCATCTTAATGACCCATTTGCGAGCAAATTCTTTTGTGAAGCTCCATTACCCATTCAATTGACATTTAAACCCTTTCAAATTTCTTATCAATTAGAAATCTCTTCGAAAAGAACATTTGAGAAGAAAATATTTGAATTCTTGTGGTTTATCACATGCATTAAGGAAACACTTTCCATGAATGGAGTGAGGGCCATAAAGCCATTTTTCGAGAACCGCTTTGAATCATTTGCATCATACATATCATGCATGCATCCTTTATGTGTATTCGTTTTTTAGGGTGCCGAAACTCCAGGTAAGAGAAGTGAATGAAGGGTAATCTCGTATCAATTCCAATTTTCCCTTCATAATCTCTTACTAACATGTTTTGCCATTATTTTCAATAGGAAAATATCAACACTTGAAGGACAAATGTGAAGGAACGGTAAATTGCATCGATTTCAATTGTCCACTTACTATGCCATTTTGCTGTGATTTTTCTTTCCTTTGATAGGGAAACATTAAACACTTCAAAGGTGAATGCGATGGAGAGAATTACTAAATCATCATATGATGGTTTTCAAGCAATTCTCAAAAAAAAAAAAACTCTAAATGATTGTATAAGTGCAAGTCATCTTCACTTTTCAAGGAAGTTGACGCGAGTTCAAATGGAGAGTAAGGTCGTATCGCTTCAAATCTTTCATTACCTAAAGGCTCTTTATTGATACATCTCTTCTTATTCTTACAGGGTTGTCAAACTACCGAGGAGTAGATAAGCATCATTCTCCTTAAAGCCATATTAAAACATTTGAGACATTTCAATCACAAGAAACTTCAGTGTCTTCTTGGAAATAAATATGCAAATGTGTTTGTCACAAAAGCCATTCTTGATATTGAAATGTCAAAAAGAAGCCAAGCTTTAGGAATTGTTTCTTGATATGTCTTCTCATTTCAAGGTTGCCCATAACTAAGAAGGATAAAAAAAAAATCCGACACTTGATTTCCTAAGTGTGTTTTCAACACATTTTTTGAAAATATAATTTCAAAACCCATGCAGAGGCTGTGATTTCGCTCATGTCGTGATTTTGCAGAATGTTTCAAAGAACGATACCCCATGAAAGTAAATGTAGTCTTTCCAATGGAAGCACTTTATATATAAACTAAAATTATCAATCCATTTCTCTGGAAACAGATGAAAACGGTTGATGACTCAATTAGCAGAGATAAATAAGTGGAGTCAATAAGAAGAGTCCAATGGGGCAAATCATTCTCTTTCCACGAAAAATTAATTTGGGGAGGGGCAAAATCGTTTCTTTCCTCACCAAATAGCATGTTGGGCAAAGCCACCGAGCCCATCATAGCGACTAGCAAGACATGTCCAACAGGGGCAGAGCGCTTGAAAAGAACAGTTTCCTCAAACATCGAAAAGACTACATTTTGGAGGGGGTATTATGTTCATAAAATTCAAATAAACTCAAAATTTGAATTAACATTTCTTTATTCACATGCAGTGTAAAGAAACGTGAAAATCTCAAACAATGATATCCTCAAATTGGATAAAAAGTTGCAAAAGAATGCGGAAAGCATTAAACACTACTTGAGCAAATGCCACCTGGCTGAGGCAAATGAATCATTGACGTGATCGAGCTCTTCTTGTGAACAATACCTTCAAGCATGGATAAAAGGATTCAATAGAGATTGTCCATATTAATATGAAATATTGAAATGGACTCATTAAAGGGAAATGTCAACACTCGATAAAAAGAAGGGTAGTTGAGTATCGTGTCCAATTACCTCTTTTCTTCCTATTTGCTAATACAATTCGTTTTGTGTTTTAACAGAATGTGTCGACAAGACATTATCATGGCTCCGATGAATGAAGGATTTCATGAGAGAGATGACAATGAGAAAACACTTGGAGTGGATAATTATCTCAAACATTAAAAATACAACGCCTCAAAGCGTGGCAGGTATCACTTAACTGGGGCAAGTGGATCGTTGGTGCAACCGACATGAAACAAGATATTCCCTTTTCAATAAGTTGATGGATGCAAAAGAAATGCATACCCATCAAGCAAAGAGGAATGTATACCCGTCGAGCAAACATGGTACAAGTTTTTTTTTGTGGATTACACCTCCTATCTCAAATGAAAGAGGTCCAATAGAGGTCATCCATATGAGAATGAAATCTCGAATTTTCAACACAAACTCAAGTGAAGGGTAATTTCGTATTGTTCCAGTTGACCCTTGACAATCTTATTCCTAATTTGTTTTTATTCTCTTTTCATAGGGAAAATTATTAACACCCAAGAGAACTCGAAGAAAGAGCTCGCCCTCGTGGATTAACTGAAACACCATGTTGGAAAATCAATATCCAAGAAATGATCTTTGATTAAGTGAGGGTAAAAATGTCATCTCCTTGAACACATCCTCTAATGTGAATCCTAACCATGAGTTTCTCTTGGTTTCTTGAATAGGAAATGTCAAGAACTTCCAGTAATACATCCAAACAGATTCGCAGCCGTCAGTAAATACAGTTTATGGCAATGGGAGCTTTTTGATGAAGAGCATAGACAATGCCTAGCATAGCCTGATGGAGGGATCCTTTTCAATGCGAACCTATGATGTGAAAGAATCCAAGGCTCCCAAAATACAATCAAGAGAAAGGAGGTATCGTTCCAAGCTACCTTGAATTTGGGAACACTTACTGATACGTTCCCTTTAATCTTTATAGGGGTCATTGCTGTGGTGGTCAAGTAAGTACCCTTGTTCTTCAAAACTCAAAGAGTCAAAAGTTTTCAAACATTTGACAATTTCAAGTCTCTGAGTAGAACAAATTTCTACATCTATACTTTGGCGTTCAGATTAGAATGCACAATCAAGAGTAAGAAGGTATTGTTCCAATTTATCTTAATTTGAGAAACGTGCACTGGCACCTCATGTTTGATCTTCCGTGCTGAAAAGTAGTACCCTTTTGCCCTTGAAACTTTAGGATTCCGAAGAATCTAAGAAATTCAATAATGTCATGATTCCAAAAAATGAATGAACTTAAAAAAAAAAAACTTCAGCCACATTTTGGTTTAAAAGCTATTAAAGTTTCCGCGCATGTATTGAAACATACATCATACATCATAAATCCGCTGGGGATTGAATTCGATGAAAGAAATGAATTTTCAAGGGAGTTTAAACTCTGTTAAAAGGAATACTCAATGATGATAGTTAGGCCATGCCCAAATACATCCCCATACACACTCGAGAGGCATTGAGAGTGAAAACCTCAATCGACGGACATAGGGTTATTCACAGTGATTACATGGATTGAGAGGAGAAGGGCGTTCGTTTCTCCTCCTAAATACATGATGTCCTTTGCAAGCCCCCTCGGAACTATATGGAGGTTTTATAAAACAACATTGTCAAGAACCACCCCACACTAGGCAATTGAAGTTCATTGGTAGATAAGATCAAGAAAGACTTTATGGTATTGACTTGCATCAATCTTTTTGTGATAGCTTCCAGGTGGTGTCCGTGGAAGCTTGAAACATCTTGACGTAAGGAGGAGCATTTCATTTCTCTATCCCCAAATACTTTACCCTTTTACCGAGCAATTTGAGCCTTCGAAATTTCATTTCTAAAGCCTCATTGGTGATTACCTCCCTACAATGGGGCAATGCACATGATTTACCAAAAGTTGAGATAACATCATGGCAACTTTGAGAAAATCCTCATAGCTCCAAAAAAAAAAAAGAGAAAAATCAAAAAGAAAAAATCGATTGAATTTGGGGCTAGTAAAAGCAAAGAGCCTAGTAAAAGCAAGGCCAAAGCCTTTCATTGAAAAATGATAAGAGTTGAAATTCATTCTGTCGTGACCCACTCGAGATTTTCCGGATCCCGAGGGAGTTAATGGATTTGCTAGGCCCATTTTCATATATGGGCTTAGCTCGGACCCTCCCAGACCCATACCAAATCGCGTCAGGAAAATTCTAAATCGAGGTCGACCTTGGTGGTCGGGTGACATGTGAACAGTGTGCATGCCATCGGAGTCGCCACCAATCATTTATTGGGGGTATGATTGGAAACACTATCGAACGATTAGGAGAGTTTCATTTGATTCTACGAAACCAGAGGTCTAGATTCGGGGACTTAATTACGTCAATATTGCTATCGACGCCCTTTCGGTACCTAAGTTGCGTGATTTTCTATCTTAGGGAATTCATGCAGGTGTTTTCTGGATGGGGGAGCCCTAAAAATCTAAAGGGGTTCATGCGAGTGAGAAAGCTAACCTATCAATCACGATCATAAGAAATAATTACACAATCAATGAATAAAAGAATCACATCAAGTCAAAACAGGCCAAGTAGGATCCTAATGGAGTCTCAGGACCCTAGGAAGAATACCAACTAAGTTCTAGAGTGATTTGAAAAAATTTGGGTCGAGTTGGGCGGAAGAGCAAAATGGTAATTTCTCAAGACTCGAGGGGTCAAGAATATGAAAATAGGTCAAGCTAATTGGGTATATATTTTTAAGAATTTTTAGAATTTTTCTTTGGAATTTTCCTGAATTTTTATGATTTTTTTTTATTTTTATCTTTATTTTTTTAGAAATTTTTATGAATTTCTAAGAACTCTCCCTATTTTTGGGCATTTTTCAGAATTTTTTTATGATTTTTCTCAATTTTTCCTATTTTTTGGACATTTTCTACGTTTTTTTATTCTTTTTATTATTTTTCTATAATTTTCTTGAAAACTTTTTGTGGCTTTTTAGGGATTTTTCTTATTTTTGGGACATTTCTTGAGAGTTTTTCTGATCTTTTCCAGGATTCATATATTTTTTTTATTTTTTTGGGATTATTCTAGAATTTTTATGGTTTTTTATTACTTTTATTATTTCTTCCTAATTTCCCCTTATTTTTTTATATTTTCTGAAGATTTTTTTTTTGTGGAACTTTTACGATTTTTATGAAATTTTTTAGTTATCTTCCTATTTTTATTTTTATTTTCCACTATTTCTAATTTTTTGACTTTTTAAGATTTTTCTAATTTTTTTGAGATTTTCCCTGATTTTTTATTTTTTTTGTTATTATTTTTTTATTTTTATTCAATTTTTTATCTTTTTCATTTTTTATTCATTTTTTATTTAATTCTACGGACCGGGTCGGGTTGACCCGGCCCGTGGCCCAAACCCTATCTAACATGCTAGACCAAAACGACGCCGTACTCGTTTTATTAGTTTTCTATTTTTTTTATTATTTTATTATCTTTTATTTGATTTTCTGGATTTTTTATTATTTTTTTATTTTCAGCCTTTGATTATACGGACCGAGTCGACTTGACTCGGCCCAATGCCCAGACCCGGCCCAAGGCCCACTATCCTAAACCCAATGCAAAAACAACGTAGTTTTGGAGATTTGTTTTAAAATTATACTGCCATCTATGTTTTACCCCGTGTATCGCTGCTGCAACAGATAACCCGATTCTTGGTTTTTATTCTGTGGTCCTGTCGTAATTTTAGCTCAAATCCTTGCCGTCAACGTAAAATGTGATGTAACGAAAAATAAATAAATAAATAAAATAAAAATTTAGGTGTCAACATTATCTGGTCAAAATTTGGTCATTACAAATCTCCCCACCTTAGGAAATTTTATCCTCCAAATTACAGTCCTTGTCCCCTCCTTATCAAATTCTTAAGACTTTTCACTTCAGCACCCCACTACAGGTATGTGGCTGCACTATATTTTTGTTGTGCCACTCTAATCACTTATTTTCGTTAGTTATCACATCTCACAATCTTAACCACCACTCGTAGCAATCACTGAGCTCAATGATCTCATAAATCCTTCTGGCAATACTACATGCCATCACTCATAACTTGCCAATCCAAATGGCTTCATCAATGGACTTACCAATGTCTAACACATATCTAGGTAGATCATCCATCACCACTCAGGGCATATTTAACTTCTTTTATTCGCGATGCCAATTCCATATGCAATGCCTGTGGTTCTATTGGTTTCTATCTTTAAAATTAAAGGTTGGAACATCCCAAGGCGCAACCTTCTTACTAATCGCATTGTGTTATAATCTCTTATTACACGCATATTATAGAGCGCATGCGGAAGATGAAATGAACTATGGGAGACTAAATACAAGTGCATTCAATAGGTAGGCATGCCTAAAGAGTCAGGCTTCGTAGGATTTCACTCCTAATACATGATACTAGCAGGAATTGAGCTCAAGTTTTCCTTAGCCCCTTCTCATCAATGGACTCCTAACGTATACGAAGGAGTGCGATTCGTTCGATAAATTCCAACCTCTCTATATTTCTCTAAGATGTTTGGAATTTTCAAACTCCATGGACATGTAGAAGAGAAATGCTATCCTCACTCAGTCCAAGACATAACTTTTATTTGTTCAAATAACAATTACGGTTAATCCACCAAGTGCTACACCATAAGCTCATTGGGACAAGGCAGAACAAAGCCAAGGTTAGATAAAATTGGCAAAACCAGTAATCACATGAGAACATGGCCAAGGGGCAATCCTTGCGACACGAGGAGATACACCAATCTGAAGGTGATCAAGTAGCTTTACTAATGGGACAAAGGGATCTTCAACCACTGTCTATTCAAAAAAAAAAAAAGATTCTCAAACCCTTCTATGTTGACGTATAGTGAGACTTGTTAGATATATTGGGTCATATGGGATTTTCCTATTCTCTCCTATAATTGAGATATCCTCTGTTTTGGCCAAAAAAGATTTTGAATTATCAAAAAATTGGAGTGTGAAGTGAAATCTAGTGAAATTATATCCTTTTTTTTGTTTTAGAGGGTGGGTTGCCCAGGACTCGAACCCAAAACTAGTTGGATGAAGTAGATAATTTCTTTGTTAAAATACGTAAAAAAAAAAAAAATCCCTCCCCAAACCATGCTTGTAGAGATGCCTCCTCCCCAGAATCTCAGGCAAGCAGTAGAGCAAGCGAAGACAAGAACATTCACTAATATGACTCCCAACCTTGCAAGGTTACTATTCTCGGGCCTTGGGGCACTGATCCCATTCTTTCGCGTTTACTAAGCTATCTTATCAAACTAGTATCACTGGACCAGGTTAACTTTCATTACTAACCAACAAGTTGCGAGATAGTGAAGTTAAAAGTACTAGAAATTCCTAGAGGCATACCATCAGAAAAACTTCATTGACCAATTGGGTAGATCAAGAAAACAGCAGCAGCAGCTACAACAAGAGTTGAATACACAAAAGCAATCCAAAGGCGCATGCCCAAACGGAAACTAAGTTCTTGCTCATGACCCATGTAACAAGCTACACCAAGTAAGAAGTATAGAACAATTAGCTCATAAGGACCGCCGTTGGAAAATGCATTACCTTCTCTTTTATTATATTTCATATGCTGAAGGTTGTTAAGCGTGTCAGCGCAATTCATTCTCTATGTGCTGTATTTCCTATCCAACTTGAGCAAGCCTTTCTGCGATGATAGTCGGCAAATGGACACTTTTAGTGTCATAACTTGTGTATGGAGATCACTTTGATGTCAAAAGTTTTTAACGGATCACTTTAGTGCCAAGTCGGAGGAAAAAGGATTATTTTGGTGCCTCCGGCAAGAATTTCCGGCCAAAAATAATACATGGCTTTTTTGAATAAGAAGTAAATGTTGAGCTGTGAAATATTTGAGGAATCTCATCCATGTGAAGCTTATGAAATGACACCATTTCATCCGACGTGGCACCACATCTAGAAATGGCATCATTTACTTCAATAAGATAATGAAGAAATGCCCAACGACGTTGTCTTGTCCAGTACATCTTTTACATTATGAAATAGAAGGCCTTCACGCTCTCCATCGAAGGGCTTCACAGTCCCGTCGCACATTGCGAGTTGGGCATCGTCACTTGCCATCACTACTGTCACACCTCGTCGCTCGCAATCACACTCCATCAATGACTCTGATAGGTATGTAGCTTCTCTCATTTATTGCGAAATTAATTGGAAAAGCAAAATTAGCGCTCCGATTAAATAGAAAAATGAGGGCTTTCAAAAGTGGAGCGAAATTAGGGCTCAGTAGGGCTTTCTCCATCTCTGTGGTAAACTGAGAGGGGACTATGGCGATGTGGGCACATTACGTAGTACTAGAAGGGTTCGGCAGGACCTTCATATGAAAAAAAAAAAATAGGGTTCGATGGTACGCCCAACTTGTTGCACTGAAAAGATGGCGCTCAATGTGAACATCAAGATAACTTTTTTTGGCGTTTGTGATAAATTATTGGAGTTTTCTGCTGTGTAGGAACCTCCACGTCAAAAGAGTTTAGTGTTTCTTGCATTTGGTATTGAGTATTTCTTGCATTCGGTGTCTATCGTGTATAAAAAAAAGGTTTGATGGGGATCTTGATAATGTATTTGTGATAATTTATTAGCCTTTGTTGCTCGATGGGGACTTCCATGTTATAAGTTTTTGGCTTAGTTTTCTTTATTGTCTGTTAGTCAACAAATGTTGCGTTGTAATCCCAACGCGTATTAACCTCTTTCTTCCTTGGTTACCGTGTCGACATGGGGGACAAGCAACATTTGTACCCATTATTGTATGATATGGTGAGGATTTTGTTATCGATATGGATGAGTTGAAATATGAAAATGGGCTTAAAAGTATCCTTATTACCGATGTAAGTAAGGCATCCTATATTCAATTCATGAGGGAGATAGTCTATTATTTTAGATGCAAAGTAAGTAAGTTGCATTACTGTGTTCCTGGAAAGGACTTGCGTGATGGGGTTGCAATTCTTCGAGGATGATAATGGTCTTAGAAATATTATTTACTATTATCTTCATGGTGAAGAAGCGACGATATATGTTGAGTATAATGATTATGATGATGATTATGATGATGATGATGATGATGATGATGATGATGATGATAATGATGGAAGCACTCAAACAGGAGAATTAAGAGAAGAATCTAAGGCAATTTGAGAGGCAAGATCGGCCAGCAAGTAATGTTCAGCAAGTTCAGCAAAAGGGAAGATGTCCCAAAGTATCTGGAGAAGACATAGACGATAAAGGATTGACTAGATTAGCTTGGGAATTTGCAGAAGACAATGAATCAGAAGATAAAGCTTTGGCAATTGTAATGATGCAAGTGATGATGATGATGGTGACGATGATGATGACCTTGTGAGTTCAAGCCAAAACCAAAGAGAATTTGTGAGAAATAAATTTGCAATAACATTGTAAAAGTCGCATCAGTCTCAACCAAGAAATAGGAACGCAGGAGGTACTGTTGCTGATAATGAAACTGATATGAAGAAAATGGTCGTGATGACGAGAGTACTCCTTTCGGGAGTCAACTTCAAGTGTAAAGTACTTGTGCGTAGAAGAAGGAAACGTAAGTATCCTTGCTATAATCTTACTATTACATCTCCAATTTTATCTGTTGGAATGAGATTTTAAAATGTCAAACAGTTAAAAGAAAATATCGTCTAAAGCTTAATTTCTGAACAAAGGTGTGTGAAATTCTGTAGACACACTAAGGACATTCTCAAAGCTAAGTGTTCATAACTTAATTGTCCTTGGAAGATTTATGGCGCACTAAGCAAGAGGACCGAGTTATTCCAGATTAGATCATTGTAGGAAGAGGATAATTGTCCCATTATTTTTTATAATTAAAGAGTAATAAGTACATGATTGTCGAAGTATTTCTTCGACACTATTAAGACAATGCCAGAGATCAAGAGTCCTCAATTGAAGTTTTTAGTGAAGGAGCAGTTAGGAGTTAATGTGTCAAGCAATCAATTAATGTGTCCAAGGAATCAATACAAAAGAGCCAAATAAAAGTGATGAAGGCATTGATGGGTTGGTACAAGAAAGAGTATGCGCAATTTGAGATTATGCTTACGAGTGTAAGTTTCAAAACTCACCTAGTAGAATTTATGTAGAGGTTATAGAGAGGCCACTGCCTGACTCTAGGATTAAGTTTCATAGATTTTACGTTTGGTTTCATGCATGCAGACGAGAATTTTTTGTTAGTTGTAGAAGAGTTGTGTAGGATTGGATAGATGTTTTTTTTAAGGGTCTATATAAGGGGGAGTTGTTGGTTACTACTGGGAGAAATGCTAATAACTGAATATATCTCTAGCTTTAGGCTGTCGTCAAGGTAGAGAACAGGATAATTGATCCTGATTCCTAAAGAATTTAATCGCTGACCTTGAAATAATTGATGGGGAAGGTTGGGCATTTATGAGCGACCAACAAAAGTTAACATAGCTTGAGCTGTTATTAATTGCTTATTACTTTTCTGCTATTTATTATTATTGCAGATGCAGTGCAGTAGCAGCTCTACCTTGGAGCTGCTATTAGTGCACGCAATAGCAGCTCTGTTGCTGCACTTGCAACAGCTTGGAGCTACACTTATAGAATCAGTCGAAAGCTACTGTACCAACAGAGATTGTACTATTTTAAATTGGTTATTGCTTTTGCTAATATCTTTTTTTTATTACGGGAACTTATACGAGCATTAGCTAAGTTAATGCCATATGCTGAACATAGGATATGTGCAAGACACTCTATGCAACTGGGCAAAGATCTATAAAGGAGACATGCTACAAAGGCAATTTTGGCAGATAGTAAAGAGCACCAGCATGGCTGAATTTAGAATAGCCAAGAAGGGATTATAAGTGTTGACAAAGAAGGGTTTTGAGACCCTATTTCAACTGACCCTAAGCATTGGTGTATAACATTCTTCAGAAAAGATTTAAGTATGATATTATTGACACACCTCTAGAGAAGGCCATTCCAAGGTAGATACTTGAAGCTAGGTGCAAACCGACATCAGCATGCTTGAAACATACTAATCATGGTTATGAGAAGTTGCGGACATAAAGAGATGAGGCTGCAAAGTGGACTAGACAATGTGGTCTTAGGATTGCGAAAAATTGGATGACAACATAGCTACTACTAGATTCTGTCATCCAACATGGAATAGAGATGAAGGTTTTTGAGATCATGAACAATAGCGATATGTACGCGTCCACTTACACTGGAGAAAGTGTTCATATCCGAGCTTAGCAGTTAACTGAAATTCCTTTTGCACATGTCATTTATGTAATCTAGTTGAAGCAGCAGAACCTAGAGAATACCTACATGAGTATTACAAGAAAAGGAATTTATCTTGAGTCTTAAAAATTCATTATGTACCCTCTCAGATTGAGCAAATTTTGAAGCCAAACGAATCATGAAGCCCCTGTACCTTTGCCACGAAGAAGATAATAGGAAGACCAAAATGAAAAGAAGAATAGATGCGGGGGAGGTCTCAACTAAGAAGATGAGCAAAGCGGTGCAAAGATTAAGTGCTCCTACTGCCATATGGAATGGCACAATAAGAAAGGTTTCAATTAAAGAAGCAACATCGACAAGAACCTACTGATGGACCAAGTATAGCGGCAGTTGGCAGCTGAGGGGCAAAGTGATAGGCCAACTATGGGCTAACAGTTGGGCCTACTGTTTCGCCAAGTGATGGCCTAATGGAGCGATATCTACAGGACCAACCATTGAGTTAACAGTTGAACAGACGATAAGGAAAAAATATCTAATAAGTTGTAGAATTATTTGTGTTAGTTTTTTTTTTATGGACTTACTTTGGCTTTGTATTTTTTTATGTCTTTCTTAGGTTAGAAGAAGAGAGACTACTTAGGTTGCTAAAGTGACACACCACAACAGACTGGTGGGGCTCTTGGAAAAAGGATGAGGCAATGCAGTTATGGCATCTATACAGATGAATGCACTGGAATTACTATTTTGAATGTAATTTTTGTAGGGCTCGTATATTTCAATTATTATATTTCATAACGCTGATCGTAGTGATTCTTATTGTAGCCTGGGCTGAGTATAGAGATTCTTATTGCTAAACGCGACCTAACTCAAGAGTTCAATGCTGTGCTAAGGAAGAGTGCTCTAAAGAAGAAAAAAACTGTTATAGCTCCAAGATAGCCACTAATTACTAGAGCTCGTGCAAGAAGGTGCATAGAACAACAAGGGCAGTTGAAGTACCTATACCAGTGAAGAACCTGCATGTAACGCTAATGAAACACTTGTAAGCCTAGATAAAGAACCTAGCCGATGGATTAGAAAGAGTGCAAGGATCATAAATCAAGCGAAAAAACATTAAAGGAAAAGAATCTAGGGTGGTGGAAGTTGACTAAGTTTGATGTTGTTATATCTTTTTTGTTGCTTTTTGACATGTTTGATGGAAGGTGAATAATGGTGGATAGCATGACTGATTGATGTTCTTGTTTGTGAAGGATCAGTTGAATGTCAATAGCAATGAAAATTTTATATATAGCTTACCTTTTTGTTGTTGTATTGTTCTTGGCTGATGTGAGATGGTTGGTGTTATGTCACTAGTTGATGTTACTAAAGTATTGGAGTTTTATTTGTGCATGATCAGTAATGCTTGATAGAAGCAGCTACTAATGCATTTGCAGCTGTTCGAATAAGCTCACCAACACTTATCTGGTGCAAAGCCAGAAGTAGCAGAGCAGCTACAGCTGGTGAGAGGTAGTGTAATAGCTGGTCCAGCAGCAGTGCAACTGTATCTATTGCAAGCTACTGGTGCCAACGGCTCCTACAGCTCATGTAACTGGTGCACTAGCAGCTGTTGTAACAATAGGTATAATCTCCTAGCACCACAACAGATGCCCCAACTAGGACGAAAATTACACTTAAATTAGACCTACCAATTGCCTACTGTCTGCACCAGTGTCTTGACTGGCACTGAATTGGGCATTTTGTAACAGTACTAGCGTTGAATGGTTATTTTCACTAAAACTTAGCACCAAAGTGATTATTTTTTACAAAAACTTGACACTAAAGTGATTATTTTTTACAAAAACTTGGCACTAAAGTGATCACTTTAATTAAAAAAATGGCACTAAAGTATTATTTTTTAAAGCCCCACAATAGCATTAAATTGATCATCTTCAGCAAACTACTGCTCTTTCATTTGACCAGGGTTGCAACATACCAGCAAATCACGAACAACTAACATCTCATTCACAACAAAGCAAGGAAGTGATAATACACAAACAACTTAATCTCATCAAACTTGCTAAATGTGCACAAGCAATGAATATCAACCTCGACTCTAATAGGAAACTCTTATTCCCTACAACAATTATGAAAACATCGAAATAGCAACACAACTCAAATGCCTTTTCACAACTACATTGTTTCATTCATCTTCAACTATGGAGACTAAGAAACTTATTCTCACCGCTTCCCTTTACATTTGCCCCATAAAAAGGCTACACAATAGAACAATAGATAATCAATGCTCGAGAATAAATTCTTTCAATTTTAATGCTTGCAACTTCCTTCTTCACAATGGTGGCCAAGATGCTAAAGCTTTATTTTCAACTTGCATTGACGAACATCAACATCATCCAACTCATCCACTAATGTAGGACCAAGATGATGTCATCCTTCAAGAAGCTCCAATATCACTAGTCGCTTGTCCGAATAATTTTGAATCACACCTAATTTGAAAGATTTGCACTTCAAGCCTTCTCTATACTTAGGTTATCAATTGAATTGTCTACCCGAACCTTTAACCTAGTCTAAGATGTTTTTATGACCTTTTTCCATGTGTTTTTTTGGACTTTTTTCGCGTAACTCACAATAACAAGAACATTCACCTTCTTCAGTCGAGAAGAATTAGGGTTAGCGGTTTAAAACGTTACTAAAGCCGCTGGTGCCGTTGCGTGAAGCCCCCCATTTCCAACTTCAACCTGTCTTTTTTTTTTTTTTTGCCTAAACCGAAATTGGGATTGTCTTTTGAAATTCAGATTTTCTTGAATTAGCTAATTTAGGTTTGACATTTGCTGAAGCCCGCTCGTGAAGCCCTCCATTAATGGCTCGATTGAAAGCCCTCCATGGGCTACTCCAAGCCTTACTGATTTAGGGTTTCAAATTGTGGGATTTTTCTCTTCAATTGGCTGATTTAGGGTTCTTATTTGAAAAATCATGTGCACAACAAGGTCGTGAAGGCTTTAGCTGCTAACTGGAATCTCCGCATGGCCATGGTCGACTTCACTTACTAATAAAATAAGGTCACGTCAGAAAATCCGACTGGTGCCAATTTTGAGTTGCACTAAACTAATCGTTTTTTCAAAAACTTGACACTAAAGTGATCTGCTTGAATCTTTTAGTACTAAAGTTGATCTCTGTACATAAGTGTTATGGGCACTAAAAGTGTCTTATGTTGATGATAGTCATTTTCCAACATTTCATCAACCTTGCTAAGAAATAAAATTCTTTTATTGTATTGATTTATACGACACAAAGGCTATCAAGCCTTTGTTACCCTTCTTGCACCATGGAGATTCGAATCGAAAAAAGAAATGATTTAAATGCAATCATAAGAATATGTATACTCTACACTTTACTTACTTGGGATTATGGTTCAATTGGTTAGAGCACTATCCTATAAAGGCGGAAGCTGCAGGTTCGAGCCCCCGTCAGTCCAACGGAATCAAATCCAACAAAGAATACTCAAATAATTATCTAACATAATTATGGAATTAATGAATCATGGTAATTATGTAGTAATGAAGAAATTCCTTCCGGTAGTGATGAAGAAAGAAAGGCTCTACCTATTAGAGAAGTAAGAAGAGGTATCCTAATATATAACAGCTCTCAAGCCACAGAAAGCTACACTGAGGCTCTTCATTATAACTAATTTAGCAACCGTTCTAATTAATGAAGAGCATGTTCATATCTATATATATATATATACTATATATATATATAATTTTCAGTTGTTTATAAAATGTTCTCATTAGACTATTGGGAGGATCACAAGGTAGGGTAACTACTCCCATCTACTACCATCATCCGTGTATTCCAACGCCAACATAGCATGTCAACTAATCTTCAGGAAATACAATCTCTGGCTAGCTAAATCTGAAAAAATGGAAATCAACGAGGGTGAGCTAAAAGCTCAGCGAGTAAAGGTCTAACAAATCAACTAGTGGAAACGTTAATCTCTGGTTAAGCACATCACATATACCCAACGACTTGTCGCCAACAATAGGTACAAAAGAAACACCAAATAACCAATTCATGACTAAATAAGACCATCCATGTCACCCCCAAACTCGACGAGCCACGCGACATCCCTACTTGGACGATCAATTGGCGAACAACACAACGCAACAACCCAGGATACTTATCGCCAACCAACAGATTCTCAGAGTTCCTGAGCTAGCGGAAACGAACCCCTCCTGTACATACATAGAATGGGGATTAGAGAAAAGAGACGGCATGCCTAATATCAAACACAGTTTTATACATACTTATATACCAAATTTACAATATACAAAAGCTGCTCAACCAACTGTAAATCAAAAGGGAGCTTGGTCGATAGACTACTCTCTCCCCAACTATCTACACCCCAAAATTTGAGAAAACAAGGACTGAAGGTCTAGAGCTACCCATCGCTGACAACGCTTAAGTCTGATAGCGAAATCTCCTCCGAGTCAAACTCCTCTGGCACCTCGGTATCTATGTCCATCGAGATCCCATGCCCAATCAGAGGATCATTCATACTCATTGCCTAGGGTTGATAGTCTGAAAAGACGATTAAATAACACCAATGAGAACACATCTCAGTAAGCTTACCCCTAATCTTGCTATGACATCACATACTCTCAAATCGATTCTAAGTATGCAATCTCAGGCACCCCCTAGTATGACAGCCAGACATACTGAATGAGAAAATACCAGTAAGCAACTCGCAAACAATTTGGCTAGGCACGCATACAATCAAATATACGCATAGACAACCAATGCAAATGTATGCCCATGTCATGCTCAAGTTCGAGCTTAAGCTCAACAACATAATTTAGTTCGCAAATAACATTTCAAGCTCGTGCCTCAACCCGCATATATGCCTCACTGCATAACGATTCAGGTTGGCACATCTCCTCAAATCCATGCCCCTGTATATATGCCTCCGGTGCATATAAGACCCATGTGCATAATAACATCTCAGTGCCTCAACCACGCATATATGCCTCCTTGCGCAAAGACCCAAGTTGGCACATCTCCTTAAATCCATGGCCCCGCATATACACCTCCGACGCATATAAGATCCAGATGCACAATAACATCTCAGTGCCTCAAGCACGCATATACGCCTCACTGCGCAAAGACCCAAGTTGGCACCCTTATCACTACAGTAACCCCGCGTTGCACGCGTCTGGGTGCAGCAGCCTTATCTTGCTATTTCTCCCATCGGGCCAGACCTCCATTACTCGAAATCCGCTATGCAATGCTATGGACTTAGGCCAGCATGCAATTCAATATTTTGTATATTAATCCATCAAGCATGCTCAGGCAAATTAATGTGAGACAATTACAATCGGGCATATTTTTCAACCATGCAATTCAGGCAATCAATCAAATATAGACTCGGCTATATTAATTCCACGATCAAACACAATGTCTAAGCCAATCGCCTTGTCTATTGCTCACAATTTTTTCAAAATTGTCTAATTTGCATTTTTACACTAAAATATGCATTTTGGGCCCACGATATCTCAATAATTGACCCTAAACACATATGGACAGCACATGAATAGTATTCTAAGCTCTTGAATAGTATTCAGGGTGCCGTGAGCAGTACCACAGAAAATCAATCTTGCCCAGTTTCGCCCTAAACGTTCCAAAATCTCATTTTTCGGTATCCAAACCTCATCGGACCATCATCGACACCCATGGACAGCCTAAACTCGACATGAGCAGTACCACATCAGGCGGGAACAGCACACGGAGTATGCGTATAGAATCGATTTTCATAAAAATCGCCAAATCAGTCAATTTTTTTCTATACTGATCTACCTTGGATCATACCCTAGAGTTTGTCCAAGAATCATCTAACATCCTATTCGAGGTTTAAGGGGAAAATTTAGCGAAAATTTAGCAAATAAGCCCCAAACTAAACTGGAACAGAGGCGACTTCAAAAGGCAGCAAAAAACAATAACGCGTAGGGAGTTGGTAAGAAATTCAATAGACTTGATGACAGTTGCGAAAACGGTGAAAAACTAATAGAACCGCAACCTGAAAAATAGCTTGTGCAGGGGTCCGATTTTGCGTCTGTTTAAGGGTATTTCGAGGCTGATCTTGAGCTAAATTTTTGTGGAGAACTACTAGAGAGATAGATGAAGATGAGGTTAAAACAGCGTCTCAAAATGATGATGTTTGGGCAGTGAAATGAGCGGCACAACAAGCGGCAGTAGTGGGACTTTGTTCTAACCAAACAAGAGAGAAATATGAGAGAGAGAGAGAGAGAGAGAGAGAGAGAGAGAGAGAGAGAGAGAGAGAGAGAGAGAGAGAGAGAGAGAGAGAGATGGCCATAAATATTTTCATCTCAATTATTGGTGTCGGATCACTTCTGTTTAAGGGTAATGATCGATTTGACAGACAAGATTGATTTGACATTTGACGAGGCATTTCTTTGGATTCGTGCAAATCAGGACTGATCGGGCTCAAAATGGATTGATTGGGGCTCAAGCGCGAACGAGATTAGATACTAAATCACTCCGGATTAAAATTCTAATCTCGCGACTTTGAGCCGTCTTTAATCTATCTCTGATTACTTTTACTACCCCAACTAATTGCTAAATCAATTCTAGGTCTGTTATACTCCTTTCACCAACCTCATCCCAATATAATGGAGCCCTATAAGCCCTGCCATATAAAGCTTTTGAACAGTGCTATCTTAATACTCTACTAATAATTGTTGTTATAAGCGAACTCCACCAAATGCAACTACTCCTCCCATTCACCTTTAAAGTCTATAGCACACGCTCTCAACATGTCCTCAAGCGTCTGAATCGTCCTTTCAGATTGTCCATCAGTTTACGAATGATATGCCGTACTAAAACGCAGTTTCGTTTCCAAAACGTCGCAGTAACGCAAGGGTCACAGTCCGACGTGACTGTTATTGGTACTTCATGAAGACGAACTACCTGACGAACATATAATTCGACCAACTTTTCCAAGGCAAAGTCCTTTTGGACTGCTATAAAATGAGCAGACTTCGTTAACCTCTCGACCACAACCCAGATTGAATCATTGCCTTTTTGGCTTATCGACAAACTCCTTACGAAGTTCATCGTGACATGCTCCCATTTCCATTTTGGGATCTCAAGCGACTGTAGCAATCCTCCAGGCTTACAAAGTTGCGCCTTTACTTGATAACACGTCAAGCACTTAGCCACATGCTTGGCAACATCCACCTTCATTCCATTCCCCCAATAGTGCTGACGTAAATTTTGATACATCTTTGTGCTACCTGGGTGAATATTGTAACTACTACGATGAGCTTCTAACAAAATTTCTTCCTTTAACTCTGCATTATTTGGTGTGCATAATCGTCCTCAAAACTTCAATACTTCATCCTCAGTCACTTGGAACTCAGGTTTTCTCTTAACGTCGTCCGTAGACAAGATCTTCTGAAGATTATGGTCCGTGGATTGCAATTTCTTAATCCTCGCTTGAATCTTTGATTCAACTCTTAAGGTAGCCATTAGACTCGAGAGGTGGCCTACCTTTATCTTTAATTTCGAGTTTCTTATTTCTTTTAGCAGAGTCCATTCCTTGACGACCATGTGCCCGATGCTTGATTTTCGACTGAGTGCATCCACTACCTTGCTTGCCTTTCTAAGGTGATATAAGATCTCACAATCATAGTTCTTGAGCAACTCCATCCATTGACGTTGCCTCATATTTAGCTCTTTCTGGGAGAACAGATACTTCAGACTCTAATGATTCATGTAAATTTGGAACCTTTCTTCAACCAAATAATGCCTCCAGATCTTTATTTTTAATGTAAACACAACTATCGCAATCTCCAAATCATGCGTCGAGTAATTCATCTCATGAGGCCTCAATTGTCGAGATGCATACGCCAACACTCTTCCATATTGCATCAAGACAAATCCCAGTCCTTTCAACGATGCATTGCTATAGATCTCAAATCCTCCTGATCCAGATGGGATTGTCAACACCGGCGCAATCGTTAGCTTATACTTAAGCTCTTGGAAACTCCCTTTGCACTTATCCGTCCATTCAAACTTCATTTCCTTCTTCAATAGACGCGTTAAGGGAGTAGCTATCGCGAAGAACCTTTCCATAAATCGTCTATAGTAACCCGCCAATCCAAGAAAACTCCACACTTCCGTCGCTGATGTCGGTTTTTGCCATTTCTCAACTACTTCAATCTTCGACAAATGATATGTCCAAGGAACACCACTCGATTAAGCCAAAACTCACACTTGCTGAACTTGGCATAAAGCGAGTGCTCTCTTAGGATCCGTAGAATGACATTCAAATGCTGCTCATGATCGTCAGAGCTCTTCGGATACACTAGAATATCGTTAATAAACATAATGACGAACTGATCTAGGAACTCCTTAAACACTCTATTCATCACGTCCATGAAGGCGGATGGGGCGTTAGTTAATCCAAACGGTATAACGGTAAACTCGTAATGTCCATATCTCGTCCTGAACGCAGACTTCGATATATCCCCCTTCTTAATTCTCAATTGATGATAGCTTATCCTTAGGTCTAGGAGAACACAGACGCCCCTTGCAGCTGATTGAATAAATCATTTATCGTCGGCAATGGATACTTATTCTTAATGGTCACCTGGTTCAATTGTCGGTAGTCAATGCACAAGCGTAAAGACCTGTCCTTTTCCTCACCAATAATATTGGGGCTCCCCACGGTGAAGAAGTTGGATGAATAAATCCTTTATCCAGCAGCTCTTGCAGCTAAACCTTCAACTCCTTCAACTCTGATAATGCCATTTTATAGGGCGCCTTTGAAATCGGCTCAGTTCCGGGGGCTAACTCAATTACAAATTTCACTTCTCTTTCAGGCGGCAAACTTGGCAACTCTTGAGGGAATATATCTGGGAATTCACACACTACGGCCACCTTTTCAAGCCTCACTTCCTTAACTGAAAAATCAGTTATAGATGCCAAGTACCCTTGACAACCTTCGTCTAACAATTTAGTCGCTTTCAGCGACGAAATCCAAGAAATCGAGGTTCCTCCTCAGTTTCCCAAAATTCATATCTAGAATGACCCACTGGATTAAGTTGGATTACCCTGCCACCACAATCAATTACTGCCTCATGCTTTATTAGCCAATCCATTCCAACAATCACTTCAAAATCATATATAGGTAAGAGAGCTAAATTGATCAACACCTCCCTACCACCAAAAGCTATCTTACAAGATGGACATCCTAACGAAATAATCACTTTATCCATTAACTAGGCGGCCACATGCAATAATATTTCCAACTGTTTCAACTCAACACTAGCCAAAGCCACAAACTACTCAGATATGAATGAATGTAATGCTCCAGGGTCAAATAGGGCATACGCAACAAGATCACAAAGAGAGACGGTACCTGTAATCACGCTGGACGCATCCTCAGCCTCCTTGCGTGAGACTGCATACACTCGTCTTGCTCTGGTGGTCTATTCAAATTTTCTTGCGGAGCGACTCTACCTTGTGATCCTCCTTGAGGCCACTATGATTAAAACTGGAGGTCTAATGGGCCTCGCTTCGAACAGGTCTTCAACTGATGTCCTAGCTGCCACGATCCAAAACAAGCTCCTGTTCTCCTTGAGCAGGGATCTATTTCCATGCCCCTTGCCACATCTCGACACACTACTCTAGCAGAAGGTAATCGGCTTTCCTAGATTCCTTGGGCAGGAGGGACGAATCTTCGGTTATCGCACCATCATGGGCCTCTTCCTACAGACTCCAATCGTTCCTTCCAGACATAAAACCACATCCAGATGCAGGCAATCTTTCAACCAGTGTCCCGCTCATCGCATGCGCCTTTCACACATCTCATTATAATCTCTCAGCCTAGTAGCTTGATCAGCTGCCTCTTTAGTTCTCAGTTTCTAGGTCATTCACACAGGATACTCTACTCACCTTGTCCTCAGGGTTCTCTATCATTCTCATGTGAAATTTTGATAGCCTTGAGATTCGCTCTCATACTAATCTCATTGATATCTAACCTTGGCGAAGCCTAAAAAATTCTTACCATCTTTTGCTTTGGCGCGGGACCTTTTTCTAGCAGGGGGGTGGGGATCAAGAGTTACTATTTTCCATTGAACGCCTAGCTAAAGGCCATCCAAGTTCGGTCCATGTACACCTTTTGGTAGCACACCCTTTCTTGGTGTCCTTCCACCAATTAGTCTGTTGTACGCTTAGAGTTGGTATACTGTCATGAATCCTTTTCGCTCTCCATATATCTCCCACAAGGCAAAGGCCTTTTTTCCAAATTTTCTGATTCTATCCACAAGGATTAGTTCAGACGTGCACTCTCTTCCGTTAAAAAAAAAGAACAAAGCTCATGTCTGGCTTTAACTTACGAACTGTTCAACTAACTGCTGCGTTTGAGCGGGCTCCATTACGCAACTCCATTGTTTCCCATTTCCCCTTGAACACAGCAACAACTAGCCATCAATGGCTTGGCACAGTGGTTAACTCAGTCCTGAGTCTGCATGCCATCAATTCCCATCTCTTCCAGGCTCTCATGAACTCCTTCTACTCTAGGACTGCTAATCAGGTCCTCGCTTGCGAGCTGATGCATTCGCCAATTGCTTACTGCCCCTCACCTCCGGGTGCTCATGACTTCAACGATCTCTCAGACCTCGAGGACGACCGTCCTATAATTGCACCAGATAGAATTAGAGACCAATCATAGCTACTTAAGCCTAGATGTCATTTTTAAATGGCGCAATTAAGATAAGCCTTAACACACCGCATTTAACCCTAAACAAACTAGCACAAGTAGCATCAAATTTAGCACCACAAGCGGCCAACCATATATATTGCTAAAACACGACCCAATCCTAGCCAAGCCTAAGGTCTCCTACAAACTACAAAAAAGGTGAGGTCTTTCCATGCTTCTCGCCTATATCTACACTCACCCGATATACTCATTGTACCCTCACATATACCCTTTTTCCAAGCCACGATGACAATTGTCATGCGTCAGTATTTATGTCTATCGGGATCCATAGCCGCAATGCGAAGGATCATTCATATTCTATGGTGCCTAGGTGAGGGGTCTGAAAGAACGGGTAGTCATACCACATGGAGAACACGATCTCAGTTAAGCTCACCCGCTTAATCTCTCGACATCACATGACTCTTAGATTGAATTCTAAGTATGGTCAATCTCAATCGAACGCGATAGTATGACAGCGCAGACTACTGAATGATGAAATGCCAGCAAGCATCATACTCGCAAATACTTTGCCAGGCACGCATACAATATCAAATATACGCATAGTTGTACAACCAATGTCGATTCTGTGGCCCATAATGCCATGCTCAACGTTCGAGCTTAAGCTCAACAACCATAACATTTAGTTCGTAAATAACGATCTCAGCTCATGCCGAATCAACTCTGTATGTATGCATGCCTCGATCAGCTGTGTAGAGAACTTAGGTTGTGCACACCATCTCCTCCAATCATGCCCCGCATACTACGGACCTCCGTGGGCGCGCGTAATAAGACCCAGGTGCACAATACAGCCTAGTGCCTCAACTACGCATAATACCCTCCTGGCTAAAGGACTCCAGTTGGTCACTACTCTCAATCAGGCCTCCACCATTGAGGTCGGCATACCTCCGGTGGTGCATATAGACTAGGTGCGACATAACTCTTAGTGCCTCAGACCGACGGCATATATCGCCGGTCTGACTATGGGGCACAGAGACGATAGGTTAATGCCTGCCACATATAATTGTTGCGCTAGGCACACCTACGCGTCGAACGCGTCCGGGCGCAGTACCAGCACTATGCTTGCCGTTTCAACCATCATAGGGGGGTGCGCGGGCTGCCGACCTCCACTACACTCAAATCTGGGCTATTGTCACTGACTATGGGCTCATGGGCTAGCTACTGATTCAAGTTACACAATATTTCGCAAACTATTACTCCATGCAACGCTCTGCGTCAAAGTGTAATCCTGATGTGAGAGACAATTTATGTGTAATCAATGGGAACCAGATTTTTGGTGCACCATAGCCAATGCAGGTCATGCACTCAACAATATAGGATCTGGGAAAACTAAAAGCAGGCTACTAATTGAATTCCATGACCAGACAGAGCACAATTCGAAGTTCACATCCTTGTGTATGTAGTATTGGCTCACTGAGCAATATTTGGGGTCGTTGGCGATTGTGTCTGAATTTCATTTTTACCCTAACCAAATGGCCTTTTGTTGGGCCACGATATCTACAGTAATGTAGATCACACACTCCAACAGCATAGTATTGGGAGCGGGGGGAATCGATGAATAGGAACGGAAATAGTTCTTAGGCGTGGTGTCTGAAACAGTAATTGGTTTCTTAGGGTGTCAGTTCTAACGTACCACAGAAAATCATTCCGTGCTCAGATTTCACCTAAACATTGCCAAATCTCATTTTTCAGATATTCCAACTTCACTCGAAAATCATCACACCTGTGGATGAGCCTAAACTTGACATGAACAGTAACGCACGATCGGCAGGAACAGTACTTATAGAGGTATCTGTATAGAACTGTTTTCTCAAAAATCATCAAATCATTCAATTTTTTCTGATACCGATCGTATCCTCGGATCGCACATCTAGAGTTTATCCAGAATACATCTACATCCTATTCGAGTTTGGGAGTAAAGTTACGCTAAAATTTTAGCGAAAGGTAACCCTAAACCAAACTAGAATAAGATGTGGCCTCAAAAAGGCTAGCAGAATACAATAACGCATGATAGAGTTGGTTGAAAATTCAACCGACATGATGACGGTTGCGAAAACATAAATTACAGATTTCCTCACTTTTGGAAAATAGCATGTGTCAGGGATTCGATTTGCCTCTGTTTAAGGGTGTTTCTGAACTGATCTGAGCTAAATTTTGTGAGAACTACTAGAATTATAAATTGAAGATGAGGTTAAAATGACTCTTAAAGAATGATGACGTTGGGCTAGTGAAGACGGAGCGGCACATAGGCGTTACGTGGTTACTCTTTTCTGACCAACAAGAGGGAAATCAGAGAGAGAGAGAGAGAGGAGAGAGTTGTGTGCCGAAAAAAAATAATGGGAAGAGAGAAAAATGCCGCTAAATATTTTCATCTCAATTATGGTGTCCGGGTTCTATTCACATGGATTGTTCTGCGGTCAAAAAGTAAGGATAAGATCAGTACTATTCATAAACGGATTTGACATAAAGCTGACTGAATGTTTTTTTTTTTTTTTGAAAAAAAAAAAAAAACCTACAAGATTGATTTTAACATTTGACAAGATATTTCTCGGATTCGTGGCTAAATCTATATACTGATCATGGCTGGCAAGCGTGAACGAGATCAGATACTAATCACGACTAGACGCGATTAAAATTCTAAATCTCACTTAAATATTTCTAGCCTACCGACTATCTAGGAGATCTAAAGCAATCGGGGCAAATCAGCTATTTTCATTTTCAGCTACTTTTTCCGACACTTGTTGACACCTAAAATTTGATTTTTCTTTTTATATATGTATTATTGGCAAAAAATGAGATTTAATTCTCACAAAAAAAAATATTTTCTCCGTAATTTGTCATATTTTGTTTCATGCATTGTATTTGGCCATCAATTTAGGACTTAGACAGTAAGGAATTGCGCTTTATTGAAGAGACGAGCGCACCGCGGAATTTACATTGAAAATTCTGGCTACCCACGGTGGACGAATCATTATTGGGCCGAAAATTCACAGAGTGCTTAACCCATTGGGACTTCTTCAATGATTTTGAAATTAAGAGTTTTAAGTTAATTAAATACTATTAGATTGCGAGAATTTCTAATCTAATGGCTCTAATCAGATCGTCTACCTTAGTTAGGTTTCATCCATTGGCCATAATAACTCATACTCCTACTAGGGACTAGATTGAGCCTTACTTCTATTATAAGCGAACCTTAGTGCTAGGGTAGAAGAAGAGAAGAAAAAAAGTTTTAGATTTTAGAGAGAAGCGTGCCGAAAAGGGGTGTAGTGTGGCGAAAGACAGTCGAGTTTCTCATGCCCCCC